>VUQG01019991.1:0-26124 GCA_015106755.1 Etia nguti
ACACACACACACAGCTTTGTTTCCTCTCTATTACAGCGATCCATAAGCCTCGGGTCCTGCATCCAGAGCACTAAGGTTACCAGCTCTTAGAAACAGGAGTCACCTCCTAACAAAGCAGACAGATATGTTATATCCAGACGAGCCGGTTTAGCAATCACTTTTTTAATTTCCCTGCAGTATCTAACTGGGAACAGTGTGCCAGGGGGACTGAGATGACTGGGAGAACAAAATGGAGGAAATCCTGCGGTATCTAAAACAGGTGACTTTCTGACGAAGGTTTGCAGGAGCTTACGTTTCAGAGATTAATTTAAGCTTTTGTCTGCAGACATAATCAGCATTTACACAGAAGGTAGCATGTTTACTGCGGTCATACCCCTTCCTCTTTAAAGTTCAAATCAGGCTGCAGGGCGTCATCGTGTGTCCCCATTACCGTGACTGCCAGCTGAGACCTGGATTCAAGGCCGGTCACAGTCAGCGATACCTTCTCACCTGGCTGGGCCCTTTCACTGCTCCAGTTTAATGACACCTGAGGAGAGCACGAACACAGAGTACGACACAGCCACTATGAGGAGGATTACTGGTGGGAATTCATTAGAGCAATATAAAAAAAAGAAGTTACTGTACATAGCTGTCTTGACTTATGGATATTTGTGCCGTGTCGCTGATAATCTCGCCATCAGACAGGATGCAGTAAACGGTGACACAGGTCACGGGAGACCAGGACAGCGCTGGGGTCAGAGAGAAGGACGAGGAGTTTTGGGTCCCAGCAGCTACCACCTGACCTTTAGAGCTCACCCAGGAGTCCAAAAAATACATACATTTATAAACCATTGTTGCATTGAAGAAGTGTCACGTACAGGTGCATAACTTCCCATTAAACATACACATAATTCCTCATTAATGCAGAGTACTAAGTGTAACACAAAGGCACAGAAAATCCAAGGAAATTATTTACAGTTAGAGGCTTAGACAAGATTTTCTTGGGATTCATAAGATAAATTTTACTTTACAATATGTTGCATTTTGTCCTCAATGCAGAAAAGATGCAGAAAATAAAATGCACACACTGTGTATTTAATCAAACATACCACAAAGTGAAGCTTTGTTAGGTTAAAGGTGCTCTCTACATTTATCTGCAGAGGCAATCCAATCTGAAAATTAAATAAATATAGTTACATTTTGGATACATGCAATTGTGATATATTAAAAATATTAGACTTTGTATATAATACCTGTGCAGATGTGTTGCCAGGGGCGATCTGAATATATGAGTCACTTGGAGAGGAGAAGTTGTTGGAAATCTTCAGAGTCTCCTCACTGGACTGAAATCTGGCCTAAAAATCAGTATTTATAGCAGTAAGATAAAAAAAAAAAAAAAGTGCCCTTATGAACTGATGTTCTCCATCTTTCTTAATTCTTTTGAAAAGATGAAAACAGTTTTTAATTTAAGTTGTTTCTCTTAAATTTAATGTAATCATTTATGCTACTGAAACTCCTCAGCTTACAAGCAACAAGAGTACAGAACTATGATTGTCGTGGAAGTCCACCTTTGCGTGTTGGAGAATTACATTACTGACCTGAATAAAGAGCATCACAACTTGAGCTTGTAATTTAAACCTGATGTGGACGTCCCCGTCCTCAGACACAGGAAGTATCAGAGCTGTGGGTTCTGCGTTTTTCACAGACGTTATCTGATTGATCTGAACCACAGCAGAGTGCTTTAGATCCAGTGAGCTGAGCGGCTTTCTGTCGTATCTTGAGATCCTGAGCTGTGAAGTCCAAACAGAGGAGGCACTAAAACTGTGTCCAAAAAGCACCGTCATTGTGATTTATGATAATAATAATAACTCACGTTTGTAGAGAAGTGTAACGACGGCTTTAGTGTGGGTGGAAAATCGTGGAATGTGAGCTGGAATGCATTCTGCATCAGGTGGACTTTTACGGTTTTGTTCACTTTAAACCCTTAACAACCAATATTATGTGGTTTGGTGAAATTATACTTATTATACTTGCAGCAACGCTGGATTATTAAAATACATCATACCTGTGGTGCTGTCATTAACAGACACAGCAACGTGCACAGTGGTATGACCATCACTGCTAACCGATGAAGTACGTAGAGCCTGAAGTTGATCACTGCTGAAGAAAAACTGTGTGGATCCGTAGAACTGAAAGAGAAGGTTAAAAATGACAGATAATGTCTCTTATGGTTTCTATTCCTGTTTCAGTTTATGATTAAAGATATGAAAAACTGAAGAAACGGGGACATCAAGAACTTCACCTCTTTAGTTTGCATAGCAGAGGTTGTGTTGCTCATAGCAGACTCCAGAGAAACAACTAATGTTCCATGTAAGGGTTGTCCACCGGGGTACCTATATGGAAAAACACACTAATACTGCACACTTGCTTCACTTATATGTGTGAAGATGTGATATTGGCTGAAATGATCCAAATTAACTCACAGTGCTCTTACTGATCCGGAGACGTCATCTCCAGCAAGGACGTGTGACGGCGTCTTGATCAGAACGTCAAAGCGTGGGCGCTCTGCGAGACAGGATGGTCATTTTGGTAAATTTACCATCTCAGTTTAATACTAGTTTTGATATCAAGTACAGAGCACTGCAGAAGTGGATACTGGGAAAATTACAAGCTGACCTGAGATTCAAGAAGAAGAACTGAAGATACGTCAAAACAAAAATGTGGTGTGAGAGGAAAAGTCAAAGGATCACCAAAGTGAACAGAACTTGCCATTTGGGAACCGTGACTTTATGTCAAGTCACTTCAGGTCTACATTTTCAAAATAAGTGGTGATTCTACAGCAGGGGTGTCAAATATAAAGCCCGGGGGCCAGAATCGGTCTGTCAAAGACTACAGTTCACCCGACAGGATGGAAAATGTGAAAGAGGGGATCAATTTAAGCCCAAAGAATCATGCTGACACATTTCCGTCATTTACTACAGCAGCATATCGTTGAAACTGCATGTAGTTTTTTCCTATATCAAAATATCTCAGGGATTAAATGTGCAGTCAAACTTCTTTACACCGACAGAAAGGAGGGTTTCAGTGGTCCGGCCCACTTCAGGTCACAGTGGGCTGTTTGTGGCTCACAATGCAATATGAGTTTGACATTCCCGTTCTAAAGGGAAAGTTGAGGCAACGCTAAAGGATTTAGATAAATCCAAGGCATTACATTTAATAGGAATCCATCCAGCTGTTGTCAAGATGATTCACTCTGAACCACTGATGTTGACCTCACAGTGCAGGACAGGTCAACCAGTACCGTCCATCCTCAAACTGACCAATCGAACATAAGCCATCATGATTATATTGCAATAAATTGATATGCACGTTACCGTAACGCTCCACAACAAACTGCTTCTCATCAGTCACACCCTGCATGTAAGAAGAAGGAAGATCAGATGAGAAGATATTCCTTCTTATTCCGTCACAGCGTGCAGAGGGGAAAAACAACAACAACCCCTACATTCACTGTGGCTGCGATCACCCAACGTCCAAGAGGAGCCATCTGGGACAAAGGAAATTCTTGCAACACAATTCCCAGATTGGCTGTGGACTCCCAACTGTCAACGATATTCCCACTGGGATCCTGCATGTGAGAAAGGAATATCAGTCAAGGTCCCACTGAACAATGAGAAAAAAAAAAAAAAGAATAGAGTTCCTCTGGCTTTGTTCTTTCACACAGACAATAGAAACTTACCCTTACAGAGAGATCCACCTTGTCCTTGTATGGATGGTTATCCAGCTGAACGGACATGACTCTGGCTTTGACTGTGTCCCCTGGATTATAGTGCAATCTGTCAGTTTGGATGAAGGTGGACACATTCCTGGGACTGAAGGTAAGGGTGGTGGTGTTGGTGAAAATGACACTGTTTCCTTTGTAGCCCCGCACCGTCAGGTTTAAGAGGGAATTCTGGGTTAAAGAGTCAGGGATCTGGAGCGATGACATAAGTGTTAGCACTGTGATCCCAGTCAGAAAGACTTTGTTTTTCCCTCTACTGCAGTGAGAAGAAATAAAAACTATACTCACAGGAGGAAGTGTGAGGACACTCGTCAAACCTTTAAAACAGAATGACCTTTTAACCCTCCTGAAAGTCAAAAGAAACTAATTCAAGCTTGAATCGGCGTGTGACTGCAGAATCACCTTCTTGGAAGTCTTTGGTCAGCGATACTTTGGTGCTGCCACGTCCCACTTCAGCCGTCACCGTGCCCGGGAAGTCCGCGAACACGGTGACGGCCAGAGGAGTCGGCGTGCCAGCATGCACCACGTCTGGACCTGAGATCAGATACAATGTAGCACTGGCACAGAGGAAAGAAAGGTGCGTCACTGATGAACGAATGTGGTTGTGCTCCATCAATTCATTCACGAATGCGGGCGTTCTTGTTCAGGAAATGAATGTGACTCCCTTCATAACAAATTCCACCACTTACCCGGATGAATCCTGTGTCCAACCAGAAACTGCAAAACTCACAATTTTCAAACAAACAGCTAGGGTCCAGATCACATTCATGTTCACAGTCACGCTTCGAATGTTTGCTTCTGACCCCAAACTGACAGCAAATGCTTCACTTTACCTGTACCTGAGTGACCAAGCTCCTCCTCCTGTCCTCCTGCCAGGGCCCCAGGGGGCTGCTCTCACGTGCATAGAAAGATTAGGATGCATATCACATGCACACGCAGGACACAAAGCATAGCAGGGGCGTTCACACACTTGACACCTTTGCCTGGGTCCAGTGTCATTTGTCCGTGCAGACAATTCCAATCCACTTCCAAAGCCCAGAGAGAGACACCGAGGTGTTACTGTATCCATAACAATGAGAAAAAATCTTAAATGTCACAATGAACACAAAACCGCATGTGTACATGACACAAAACTACCATATTATTTGAAAAGGGAGACCACCAATCAAATCTCTACTGTTTTAGGAAATATTTTGCTACATTACAGGACTCTGTGGGCTACTAATTGAATACAAAGCCATATTAGCACAATTCAGCTATGTAATAAACAGGCTTGACATTTTAATTATCTCATGACAACAAAGGACGACAGGCTGGCAGTGGGTGTTGCGTCTCTGGAGGAAGTGATGAGGCTGATCCGACAGTTGTCTGAAACACTCCCTCTCCACTGATCTCGGGCGCTTTCAAACTCAAATGAGTTTGTCTTTATAATTGCTTGTTTCGAACTTTATACACATAAATACAGGTTGGACAAAGAATACGAGGTTAAAAATAGCATCGTGGTGATTATGAGTTGACATGATGGGTGCAACACTGACCGTGCTGTAGCCACTAAGTGGCAATTAAATTTTTTTTACTGAGGAATAACAGCATGATGCAGGCAAACAGAAGCATGTATAACCTTATATTCACCAGCAGGTGGCAGTAAAGCCAAGGTTAAGCCAATTTCAAACATGAGCTCCTCCCAGCTCAAAACAGAAGAGATGAGAACTGAGCCAAAAGCCCATAAATGGATTTTCGTGTCCATTCTTTTCACTGCAGCAATTCCTAACAGTGGGGTTAATAAACAAGACTCACGGCGCCACTACATCCAAATAAACTGTTTATTTCTTTGGTATAATTTTTCACACTAGTTAAATACAAACATATCTTACAATGTAAGGAGCACTTGTTTCATTTTGGCATGTACAACTTTGGCAACAGTTTTCAACACGTCGTAAAAATACCAGATGCGCATCAGCGAGGATGCAGGTGTGATGTGAAATGATGTTGAAACCGGATGTGCATGCTTGTGGAGGCTTGTATTTGCTTTAGCTCTGTCGCTTCTTTAACGCACATCCCTGAGCAACTTAACAGCACCGGCTCTCTCGTTAATATCACGGAAGCACTTTGAAATTTAGATTACATGTGTTTTATGTGAGGAAACGCCAACTCTTACTCAAAATCTCGGACAAATCATCAGACATGTTTCTGCCTGGACTGAGGCCTTGCAGCTGAATGCCCACACAGCCTTTACAAGACTACACAAACATGATCTACTGCACATTACATTCTGACATCAACAAAGTGCTGACAAAAAGTGTGTATTTACACAGTGCTCAAATGTCCAAACAGGCGTGGAATCCTTGCAAAGCATCACATATAAAAGCAAAAGATTATAGATTTCATGGAAGACATGACCTAATACAGTACTTTCTGACCGTAAAGTACCAGTGTGGAGACATTTACAGCAACTTGTGTACACACTTTAACAAAAGGATGCTAAAAAGGCTCCACATAATCTACAAGGCGGTCACGATAATATCCACTTTAAAAGCTAAATTGTGTAACTTTTGCATGTCCGTTTAATTCTCTGAACAGAAACGAGTGCACACAGCTCACGCCCATCTGTGCTTACATCCTTTGGTTACAGGCTTTTGTGACAGCTGTTTCTGAGACTATTTCAGTTACAAACTGTAGCTTTGAACGTCATCTGCTTTTAACCACCCAACAAAAGTAGTATTCAGGGAATAATTATTATAAACTATGCTTCTTCTGAAGTGTCATCTGTAGCGGGACCGTTTGATAGTACTTCCAGCAGTTACATCTCAAAGTGCCGGTACATGCTCTCCACGTAGCTCAGAACTCGCTGCCAGTCAGGACCGCCCGCTCTCAGCATCTCCTCCACTGTCTGTTAAAGAGACACATTTATGAGCACAACAAGCAAAAATCTGTTTCGTGTGTGTGTAAAATGGGAAATTGGTTAAAGACACAGTCTTACCAGAGACTGCGCAATCCCAACACTCTCTCCTGTTTTAAATGCTAGACTGAGATTCTCTTTCTACAAAGAAAGAAGCAAAATTGATAAGTTTAGCACAAACAAGTCGCTTCGTCCCATCAGTCACACAGAAACCGGGCACTACCTTGTTCTCGGGACCAAGGGTGCTGTAAGGGATATGCGAGGGGAGGTAGGTGTGGTACACGGCACAGAACGCCAGACCGTCGGCCCAGCTGCTGCTGAAGTTGGTAATGTCAATGTTCTGCATGAGGAGAAAAGGATACAAAAATCTATTATGTTCATTACTTCAGTGTTAAAACCTGTTAGACTACCACTGTTATTAAGTCCTTTATTTAAACAGGTCTATAAACAAATGTGCAAAAGCTCAGAGACATAATACAGGGACACATTATACGTGTTCACGGATTAGTATTATAAGAAAAGCATGTGCAGGGGCAGCTGCACATATATAAGTAAAACCTTTTTTAAATGTCTGAATGAAACCAGAGAGGGTAGTCTCATAGGTTTTGGCAGCTCGTCCCTTTCATAGGTGTCAAAGTATTTAAATCAGTTTTTCAAGTTCAGTGTGAATAAAAGGCCCGGCTAATGTTAACGTGTACTGTGACCTGACACTGTAAACATGTATTTAAATGTAGTCAGAAGTTAGTAAGCTGTAGATAAACACACAGTTCAGCTCGTCTCTCACCTAATGGGAGCCATTCACTTTTCATATAAGATTTAAATGATTAAAAAAAAAAAAAAAATCACCTGTGATAAAACTCACACAGAATCAAGAGGCTTCAAGGCAGATGAAGAAACATGCATATAAATAATATTGCCATATTTAAATGTGCACAAATTATGGATTTTTACAATGATCTTTTGACTAGTGAATGTATACAAAACTTTTTATGACAGGCAGAAATAATATTGTTTGTATACAGGGTGAATAAAAAGGGTCCAAGAATGGATCCCTGTGGAACACCTCTGCAAACAACGAGGAGAGTTTACAAGAAATCTTTGGACACTGAGTTCTACAAGAAACATAATCAGAAAATCTAAAACCACTTTTTCTTCTGAAATGACAAGATTTACTAAATCAGATGCTTTTGACAGGTTCAATACTACTGGTTACCGAGAGTTTCAGTTATATTACTGATTACACACAATGGAGCTGTTGATCTGCGACATGATTTAATCCTGAGGGTAAAAGTTGATTCCAGACCCAGTGTCAGCTGGAGCTCTAATATTTTAGCGAGGGGAGGACAATTTGAGACGGGCAGTAATATTTTAAATCACTCGGGTCCCCATCTTTGTGGAGTGGGAGCACATGTGCAGCTTCCAGGTTTCTTGAATGTTTAAAAAAGGACTCTGTTATCAAAGTTTGGAATACTTGATGGAGAACATATAGATTTAGAGATTATGACCAAGAACCCACACACACACCTGTAAACTGAACTACATATAAAAGCTGTCTGAGGGTCACCTTGTAGCCTTGGGTTCGACTCTGACACCAGCGGAGCAGCGAGTTTCTCTTTGAGCCTCCATGGCGACGCAGCAGCAGGTTGAATCCATCTTGGGACCTGAAAACATGCACGCACGGTTGAGTCAGTTATAGTAGAGCAAACTGAACGACGCACGAGAAGTGTTTCAGAATCTCTACTTGAGCTTCACGATTTATTTTTGCTTCAGTCCAAACAAGTGACTGTTATGTTGGCCTGTTCACAGAGTGCATGTCACTGTGGACTCACTTGGAGGGCGGCAACTCGGTGAGGGCTGAATTGTACTTGTTTAAAGACTCCTCACGTTTTCCTGCACAGACAAGAAACGACCCTGCGTTACACAACAGTCAGCTATGAGCATCTGGCGCAGGAAGGCTTAGTCACAGCACAACACATTTTAACTTACCAACACAAACTTCTACACGGTGAAAGGCTCTTTTTGTAAATGTATGCATTTAAAAGTAATTTAAAACCTTTTAAAACGACCTAAATCCATAATTAGAATGTGAAGAAAGAACAGTTATGGCCTATACTTAATTATATTGTGTGGAATAGATATCAGCTGAAAAGAAACAACAGCAGAGCTGTACTTTCCTGTCATTAGTTTGTACCACAACACTGTGCAGCACATCAGTCCCGCCTTTATTTTCCCGGGCAAGTCATTATTTACAATGACAGGCTGCTAACAGCAAAAACCTCCACAGGAAATTAAAGTACACTAAGGCCGAAAAGGTAAAAGAAAAGAATAAAAGATGAACTTTAAAGACAAAAACAACTAGAGTCACTACTTCAGGCTCACTCTCAGATCTCTAAGATGTCCAGCTTTACATCAGAACTAAACATGTTCACAGTATGACACGAAACGCTTTTGACCTCCAGCCTTTCCTCATAACTATGTAAGGGGTCAAAAAAAAAAAAGAATAATAACAAAATCTTTAAGGTATTATTAAAGGGATGACTGCTTTCAGACAGGTGTATGATGATAAGTCTCAAATGTGTTATTTCAGTGCAAGAACTCCAGTATCCACCTAACAGGTCTCTCCTGTGAGGCACCCTTTAGTTGATATGGTCTAAATATGGTCACTTTTGGCTCTAAAAATTTTGAATGAATGAGGTTGAATCCCATCGTTTACATGGAGTCTATGGTTAAAAACATTGTTTCTTAGTATCACGAGGTGTGGGTGAGCTCACCTGTGTCACTGCTCGACCTGCTGTCCTGCCAGTCCAGATTTCGTCCTCTTAATTGCAACAAGTTCTTTTAAAGAAAAAAACAAAAGTATCTAATTGGGTATAGCCATGTGTGCGTACGGTATGCATGTCTTCATCAACAAGCAGACCCTAATGAAGCCCCTTCCTCTGTATGAATCTCACCTTGTTTGCAGGAGCAGCTGTTGCAGCAGAATTGGACTGGGAGGTTCCGTTCAGCATGGTATTCGATTCTGAGGAGCTGGGTAATCTGGACAGGCTTCTGCAGCAAAGAATGGATAAAACAAACCAAATCAACTCTTCTGAGACAGCTGCTTCACGCTCCACTTGTAGATTGGACTGTTTAAATTCTTTTCAAGTGGTCGAGTTAATGCAGTATGTTAAAGAGAAAGCACAACCACAGTCCTGACCAAGTTTGGTAATTGTTAGCAGAGATGATGTGGAGAGCAGAGAGGTTTTGTTTTCAAATCTCTGTCCAGCTCCACAGACGTACGCATAGGCTCGAACCGTTTTCTCACCTTGACCTCTCTGTTGTCACCATCCTTCGTGTTTCACTGGATCGCACCACCTCTCTGCTCCTGTCCTCATTGGTCACATTTCTCAGGTAGCGCTTAGTCACATCTTTACAGTCTGTTTTCGCCTCTGCGTCAGCGACAGTCTTCACCACCTCGTTCTGACTCTTACTTTCCAGCCCTTCTCTTCCTAACCTGTACACCCCCCTCTCCCTGCCTCTGTGGCTTTCTTCCTTGTTCTCAGACTTGTTGGATTCTCCATTTGGCTTCTCAGGTTCATGACAAGGTGCCTGGGCTTCACTTTTGCCTTGGACCTTGGTGAGATTAGCCAGTTTTTGCCTGCTCTCCTTCAAGTCTTCCCTCAGAGTAACCAGCTGCATGTCAGCCTCTTTCTGTCTCTGCTGGGCAGCAGCCAGCTCCCTCTCAATGTCTTTGTGGGCTGTTCGGCGCGCCGTCAACTCCTCTTCTGCCTCAGCTCTCAGGCGGTCTGCCACTGCCACCGCCACCTGCAGGTCAGCCTGGAACTGCAGCCATTCGCCACGCTCTGACTGGAAAGGAAACAGAGGGTACTTTATTTGCAGGAAAATCTCAGTTTGTCCAACTAATTTAAGAAACAGCATCCATGTTCTGTGTGGGCATATGCTGGCACAGCTGACTTTTGTTAAGCCAAACAAAAGTGCAGCAGAAGCTGATTGGACAGCCATAAGTTTTGTAGATAATCTGTCATACAGTCCCGATCAAAAGCCTAAGACCACTGGGGAAAGGTTATGGGAAAGAGATTTTGCCTTTGCCATCAGAACGTCATGACAGAAAATGACAATGGATCCACATTTTTGCACAGATTTGGCCTTTTAAAGGCATGTGGTCCTAAACTTTTGATCAGCTGTAAAACAGCTTGTTTCAGTTTAAGCGTTGTTTTCAATAAATTGCTCAAAAAATGTTTTTTTTTCCTCACTCCCATTTATTCTTCTTGCTTGTGTAAGCTTGACTTGGAACCTTGTTAAGATCCAACCATGCAAACATTTTTCAAGTGGTCTTAAATTTTTGATTGGGACTGTATAACACTCTAATAAGAAAGTAACAGATAACCCACGCAATCGAAATTATTTTCACAACAATGCCATAAAAAATCCAGAGGATTAAAGTTGGCTTTAAGTTAATCGGACAGACAAAATCAAACAGCTCAGCTTTCCACAGAGAATGACTGCAATCAAATAAACTATCAAATATCCATTTGGCCCTCATTAGACGACAAGTTGAGCTGAAGCGAGCACCAGGCCTCAGCAAGCCGAGGGGGGGAGTGGAGCTGGCAAGCCAACTCAAATGAGGCAAAACTCGATCATGAGAACAAAAAGTGGTCTGCTCATTTTTAAAATGATTCTTGGAGGAAAAAAAAAAAACTGACTCGAAGCCGAAAAGCTCTGACACAGACAGAAAAAACAAAGCAAATGTAAGCAACGTTTTGGGAGCCGGACCAAAGATTGCATTGTGAAACTGCCTTCTGCGACACCATCGGTGTGGCTGTGATCCAAAAACTGTTTTGTTTTTTTACATTGGAAAACTAAATCCCAACTCTGAAACAGATTCAGTTTCATATCTTTGTGATGTAAAAAAATGCTTCCAGCTTTCATTCTTAAAGCCCTGTAGCACCAGACATGCACAAACACTACCCCCAGACATCAAAACAGGCACTCGGAGCCAATGAAGCCAAGAGGTAAACGATACCAGACTATTAAAAAATGTTAAGCGACCAACATCATAAAAGAAAAAAGGAGGGATGTTGAAAAAAAGTCAAAGAAGACAGGGAGGACAATAGAAGTTGTTGGAATCGCACACAGATTTAAGGAAAGGGAGTTCACAGACTGTGGAGAAATATAAGCTGGGGAACTGCGAGAGTGTGGAGGAGTGGAGGGATTGGGAAGGGTGGTAATTAGATGAAGAATGGATGAAGATGTGGAGGAGGAGGCGAGTCTGAGCCAAGCCGTTCCCTCATCTGACCACTGACTCAAGACCACAGCTGGACCCGATTACTCTGGATGCATGCGCGCACACGTACACATGCATATCACGTTGCTTTCTTCTCTCCCACAGACACACACACACACGCCTCCCCTGTTCTTTCACATCAACACTTAACCACGCCGTTTCATTCTCCAACACATATCCATATACTCAGGTTAAGCCGAAGCACATTCTCCTTGGAAACACGGGTACAGCAGGATAGTGAATCCTGTTTGGAGTTCTCCAAGTCTATATTTAGGATTATTAAAAACACCCGCTTGGACTTGAGGAATCTTGTCTTTGCAGAGTCTTTGTTATCTAGATGTGGACACCAACTGGAGCGTGTCTGTTTAAGGAAACAGGAAGGGGTGCTCCTCAGTTAACACTGAGATAAGGGTGTGGACTGTCAGTACTAAAACACACACGCTCGCTCAGTCCCCCAGGACCCAGCCTCATGCCCCGCTGCAGGACCAGATGTAGTACCCAGCCTCTACAGGCATACATACACATGTCTATACTCTAGATGCAAATCTGCTTTCCTGACAATTCCTGGAAAGGGTTCAGCACACTTGAAGATTTGTGCTGTGTTTACTACTATGTGTGCTATTGTGTCCCTACTTCACCTCCACGCCCACTCTAACTTGGGGAATCATCCCAACTCAGTGATTACTGCTCTCTCCAGCTTTCAACAAGCTGTGGTGTGAATAAAAATATATTTATTAAGAGACATTTTCCCTCCCAGAGGTGTAGTGCAAAATGGCCAAAAAACTCTGCAAATGATACTCAAACATAACCTGGGAGAGAGTTGCATATTTAAGAAAAACTTCCCGAAACAGTCGGGAACCCTTCTCCCATCTCCGATCAGCCCCCGTGGCCTCCAAATACACGGCCTGGTTCGCTGGAGCAGACTGTCAACGGGCAAAGTGAACAGAGAGCACCTGGAGATCATTTCAGGAAATCTCGGGCAATGTTCACCTGGAACTGATTCCAAATGCTTTGAGATCGACTCCAGCAGGGAACACAAATCTGACCATCCACCCCCACAACACAGCCACGATTGGACTATTTTCATTTTTGCTGGTTAAGAAAACTGAAAACTTGTCATGCTCATAAGCACAAACAGATGGTACATTTGATAACATCCTTAGCAGTTCATTGCACAATGGGCAATCATGTGGCTTTCTTTAGAATTCAGTTTAACTACAAAGAAATGGAAATACATTATTGCTGCCGGATAGACAGAGACAGATAAGGAGCATTAGGAAAAGCAGTGCTGAGGACAGATGAAGAAAGCACATCGGGGAGGCTTAACTGTCTGAATGTGACTGGAAAAATAAAAGCTACTTAAATTACAAGAAAAAAAGGGGTCAAAAATGGGGTCAGATCTGAAGAGGAAACGGCTTAAGCAAGGTGGGGTCAGATGAAAAGATGGATGGTGCATGCAGAATAGAGGAGAGGGGGGTTGAAGAAATCCAGAGGAAGGAAGAGATGAGAGAGAGAGAGCAAGCCATCGCTCATTCCAGTCTTGTGCTCGGGGTGGAGCGGTCAACAGGCCCAGTTGGGGACTGAGGGGAGGGGGGCAGGCCTCTGAAGATAGAATTTTGCTGCAAATGCTTGTAAGTCTTTTGTTTCGTGTGCACACGCACAAAACATGGCCAGTGGGTCACTGCAAGCTGCAGTCCCTCTACTTCACCACAGCACAAAACAAAACAAGTTTTGTCTTGGAAACAGCCGAATGTGAACCCCCTCCTCCGCCCTGCACTCCCCTTCTCCACCTCTCCACACAAAGGGTCTCGGGACTGCAGAGCAGGCAGAGAGGGTTCATAAAGCTGAGCTTTGGCTAGCTTATATCGTCCTACAGAGGGCTCGTGTAAACACGGGTTTGGATTGCCGTGATTTCCATAACACTGAGCCCTCTCACTGCGTCATACCACAGTCGCTCTGAGCTTCAGCTGGACCGTGCACGGCTTATATTTCTAGGTCTTTTACAAGGATGTGGGAAAGTGGAAGAAAGAAAGTAAAGAAAGGAGTGCGCTGACTTTGAATATTAAATAGACAGAGCTGACAGGTAAAAACGGATGACGTGCGTCACAGTTGCCGTTACAAACGCAGTTCAATTAAAATAATTCAAATACATGAGAAAAATAAAAGAGCAGACGAGAGGACGGTCTGGACAGAAGAAAGAAAAGAAAAGCGATGGGGACAGGGCGGGGCACCGTTCTGTCATACTCCAGCTGTCGTAATCTGTGGCAGATCTAGAGGAAGCTGGAAGCCTCTGGCTACAATCCTCATAAGGGAGGGTCAGGAATCGGAACGAATAACTGACAGGAAATTACTCAAGAATATCGCCGTCCTCCTAAGATCATGGAATGAACGAGAAAATGAACTAAAGAAATGTTGCAGAATTTTACTTTATCCATATTATCCATATGGAACATAGAGAGTCTTTCATGAACAAGGACCACCTTTCAGGTTGAAAGTCACTTCTTCATTATTATTAACCTTTTTGTGTTTTCCATTCAATTCAGTTCTTTTTTTTTTTTTTTATAGCACCGACAACATTCGCATGTTGTCTCATCAGAAGGAGCAACAGTCATGTGCAGCTGCCTTTGATATAAAAGGCGAGTGGTCCTTGATAAACTATCTTGTTGGACAGAATATGATCTCAACGACTTTCCTCCTGTGGAAGGACAGGAAGACCTTCATTAGCACAGCTGCAACCCCCAGGGGGTGAAGCAGAGTGCACTTGAAGACTGTTGTTGTTAAAGGGGAGCGAGGTGCGGCCGTTGATGGTATAGTATGTGTTAGTGTTACCTCTTGGCTCACAGGTCATATTACACCGATCTGTACATCACTTCCTGTTTACAAATGCAGGTACTTTACTCATTCAGTTATGCTGCAACAAAGGTGTGTCGTATATACACAGGACTAATTACAGGGTGAAATCTGATGAAGAAAAAGGGGCTTTAAATAACACAAGACTGGCGTGTTTCTATGTCAGTGGGATCCCAGATGAAACGTTTATGGTCACAGCTTCCACTCTAGCCAGTGGATATCAAGGCAAAGACTTCCTGTCATCATACATGAATTTTAAAAAGTCATTTCAATTTATTGGGATTTAGGCAAATGCATCCTTCACAAGGACTGCAACCTGGTCATTACTACTAGAAGGCATCCAGTACCAAAGCTCCTCACCCCAAAATGTCGCCATATTCATATGCAAACTTTAGTTTATAGAGATCAAAGCATGACCGGATAGCGTCTCTTTGGGGGGAAGAGTTAAGTGCACCGTCGGTTTCCGGAGGAGAAAACTTTCAAGCTCATCTCACCTCTAATGTACTCTTCAGACTCTTCACTTCAGTCAGCAGATGCTTCAGTATCTCTGAGGGAAGGTCACAGAAATGTCAGAAAGCATCACATGCATATAAAACACAAAAAATGTCAAGGAAATTGACTTGCCCTTCTTAAAACAGACAAATGTTTGGCCCACATTGAAATGCAAAGTTGTAGCACTCAAATAACAAGCCTGCTGAGAGTGTTATTGCAGTACTTATTTAGGGAGGGCATATTTTGAAATTTCAAATACTAGTACCATAATAATAAGATTAATTTCACTCTCACCTGCTGTGTTTGTGCTCCCGTCCTCACTGGCAGTGATTCCCAGAGCTAGCTTACACTCCTCCAGCAACTTCTCCAGTTCCTCGCTTTGGCCGTCCTTCGGTTCCTGACACCGTGGCAGAGACTGACTCAGACCACTATCCCCTTCTCTCCAGTTTTGCCTCGAAGAGCTGCCCACCACAGGTGAGGCACTAGACAGAGACGAGGGGCTCTTTATAGGGCTGACGGGCACACTCTTCTCTGGGGTGACAGGAATCCTTGGTGTAGAAGTAGGAGGACCACCATTCCTCCCTACAGTGGCTTTCTCACTCACTGCCACAGCACCGGCTGGCTTGCTGTTCACTGGGATAACGCCAGCGCTAACCAAGGAAATGTTTGAACTGACCGGCGGACGAGGCCTCCAATCCGGAGGGGGGCTGCGAGCGCTGGGAGTAGTTGGCGTGCCATGCTGCGATTTCTTCCCAGTGGTGACCAGTACTGGAGGTAGAGATGAAACTGAGATCGTAGGGGAAGACGGAAGCTGGGGAGCACTGGCTGTGAAAACAGCACCGTCGTTCTGGGGAGTAGTAGGTGGAGTGTGAAAACTGTCCACCTGAGCCCCTAAAGAAAAACAGATTTGAGAGAAAATAACAAAAGCAAATGCCCGTTTGAATACTGCGTCTAAATATGGGAAAAAGGGGAAAAACTGAGCTGAATAATAATTTCTGTCAGCCGTTTTTCACACAAGATATCAATTTAGGAACAATTCTTGAAATACTTTCATATCCTGGTCTCTGATTTTAACATGAGTGGAGCAGGACTTTAAAGTAGGCATTCTGTGCTCATTTCCAGGCCCGACTTATTTTTGGACTGTACTGAAATAACTTTGTTCAAAATAGTCCACTTTTCTTATACTGAGCCTCGGTGCAGCCACTTCGCTCACCCGCTGTCTGAAAGAAGCAGTTTTAGCTGATCTTTCTTTAAGACACTTTTCTTCTGATTGTGAACAGAAGGTTTGAAGAACAGGTGGGTGGAGCACATGTCCTCACATCATGAACTTTTCACATCACGCAAGTCCAAGACTGGGTGTTTACAGCAGTTTAGAGCTCTTAGAGATTATTTGCACATACGCTGACCTCAGTATCTGAAACTCTGACCATGAGCATTCACCGCATACATATGTGACAGAAAAGGAGAAACATAACAGCCTCCATCTGTGACTCAGTCATACAGACTGAAGGAATACACTGAACTCTGAAGTGGACACAGAACGAAGCAAGAAAACAGTCAGCCGTCAGCAGTCAGGCATGCTGACACTGAAAACATCATCTAGCGAGTTGACTGAACAACACGGCCTTCGCTGGCCAGCACAATGCCCGGGCCGTGCCCCTGACGATGAATGCTGTAATACAAGCATTCCTCTAGCGCTGCTCATCCATACCACTGCTGTGATTCTCCCCATTCAGGAACACACACACAGACACAGGACAAACAATTCCCACGTACAGACATATTTGCACCAATTGGTTACCGATTCTTTTTCAGACTTGACACATGATGAGTTCCACTTTTTGGCATTCCCCACCTGTCACAGCATGCCAGCGTTAAGAACTCCAGAGGCTATGGGAATCCGTAGGCAGCGTTTCCTTCTCTTCCCCGCTCATTTTCCTTGTTTGGACAAAAGCTTCACAATGAGCAAAGTGAATGTTTTTTGTTCCTTCTTTTTCTTTCTTTAGTGATGTAAGATCAGCACTTGAACATTTGCAAAGTTATGCACCACCTGCTGCACGGCCAAATCACTGAGAAAGAATGACAGGACTGTCTAATAGGACTCTCAAGCCAACCCTTCTCTTTATTTCTTCATTCCAGACCTTAATGCGCTCGTCCAACCATGTGCATGGGTGGCAAGTTGACTGAATGAGAGTGAGAGTGTGTGTGTGTGTGTGTGTGTCAGATAGCATTAGACTTCCTATGATTAATCCGCTGCCCTTGTGCTGAGCTGGGGAATTCTGCCGATTCATCACAGCTGGCCCAGCGGGGCCAGAACGAATCACACGGGGACGCGAGGAGAATGACCACTCACTGAGCAACACAGGAGAGCTGCCAAGATTCCTGCTGCAACTCAGCACACACACACACACACACATTCACACACCTACAGCTTTTCCACTTGCTTCTCTTTGCTGCCTTCAGTTTCATGATTACTCTTCATCCACTTTCACTTTTTGGGAATTCTACTATGTGCACTTTTCTGGTATCATGCTTCTGACCTCCGTGTACTTCATGAATCAGATGTTTGCGATTTCCTGGAAATTTCTCAAAACAATTCAAAACACGAGGCCAACATGCACGCAGCCATCTGTGTGCACTGCCAAACCTTTCAGACAGCACAGAAAGTTCAAGGGAGCCGACTCTGCCAGAGCTGGTTTAAAGAAAGTAAATTAAGTGTGTGTGTGTGTGTGTCTGTGTTTGAGGGATGACCTACCTGTGGGTCCATGACTGTCCTTGGTGGAAAAGTTGCCCATACTGTAGTAATAGGGTTGGGGCCAGTGATGCGGCCCTGCAGGTGCTTGTTGCACTTTCACTCAGACCAGACCAAAGGATAGAGAGGAGGTGACCTACACACACACACACACAGCAAAGGATGAAGTCATGCACTTTTATCCAGCTGAGAAATAATCCAGTGAACACAACCTCGCTCACACTGATGGCGGACTGAGGAAGTTTACATGGAGGCTCATTTGAATTATAGTAAAATCAGTACCTTTACATAATGAGGCTGAAACACAAGAGTGAGATCCGACGTACAGGCAGGACGCTACGTTGTGGCCACATGAGGCAGAAAGCTGGTGGCACGTCGGTGTAAGTGCTCGTTGAGTGGAAAAGGGCGAGAAATGCGCCCCCAACCCACAGAAACTGCAAACCGAGTCACCGAGAAGCACCCACGAGTTCAACCTGGCACTTAAATCAGTGAGGTTCACTAAAACGTAACATCGTTCTTCTACAGTCAGAGGTTTGCGCCACAGACGCGCGAGAAAAACTTTCAGCCACAAACTCAATGTAAGTTCTTCACTGAGAGTGGAGAAAAGTTACACCTTTAATGTGAAAAGCCAACAATAGTGGGTACAAACCTTGGACAGATTAGAATCAATCCCAGATCCTCCGCTTCTGCGTTTGGGAAACTCTTCTTCTTCTTCTTCTTCTTCTTCTCCACGATCGGCTTTCTCCAGCGCTGCTCAGCCAAGCGCACTGCCCCGCTGTTCCTTCACGGAGAGGCGTCTAGGGCAGATGGACAAACGCAAAAGCAGCTGCTGTTGGACAAAGTCAGGTCCAAGCAACATTTTACTCCTGGGAGCTTCCCGATAAAGAAGCAAAGACGAGTGGCTTTAGTCCTCACGAAGAGTCGAAGTGAACTCTGACCGCAGATGACCGATGGCTCCGATATCCACCGGACGTGTCCACTGGAGGGCACAGTTAGGCTGTGCAAGGACAAACCTGTTGCTGTTGCCTCTGGGATGTGTTGGCCCCTGTCCGCTTACTGCTTCAAGCGGATGACCCACTGACCTGCTGTGCCATACAGCCCCGGGCTGAACAGCGAACCTACTTTACATACCAATATTTCTCTGTCTATTCACGCGGTTCCGCTAAGAGTTTAGCTCCCACATAACTCCAGTGACTCTTGGGATGATTCAGTTCTGAGTGTTTCAGACTGTTTCCTGGTTACGCTTTTGCACTAATTCGGTAATTTTTTTATAGTTTAATTTTGACTAAATCATGTACACAAAAAGAAATAAACCAAAATTACGCAAAACCGAAATTATGCATAAAAAGTAGTGACAAAAACATTAAAAGTTTACATATTCTCACATACAGTAGCTCTGGTCTGGACATATTTATTTAAAAGTTGGCATACACACAGGAGATTACTCATTAAACTAATACTCCATATGGCCACTCTGTGAGGATTTGAATCTATAAATTTAGATTTTTTTAAAAATTAACCGGTAGGTGTCAACCTTGCTAAGAGGCATTCAACCAAATATTATTCGTGGGGTGTACTTATATATTTGAGGCTTTGTGGATCAGAGAAAATCCCAAATAAACTCAAACTTGTTCACTTAAGTATTGTTTTTTTAAAGTCATGAAAGATGCTGTACAGTCGTTCCACCATGGGAAAAGGACAATTAAAAGAAATCAATAAAAGCCCAAAATTACTATGAAATTCATGCTAAGGACGAGTGTATGCAAACTTCTGACCACAACTACATATGCTGGACAAACACCTGTAATCAGCTTGTGCTTAAATGGGCTCATTCATAGAGATACAAAGACTGAAATTCTGAGCTGATGCAATTTTTCTAAATGGAAGTTTAGCTGATTATTTATTTATTTTTGTATTAATGTATTCATTTGTGGTCACTTTCCCCCTGCTGTGACAGAAAAAAAAAATCTTTATTATTAAAAAACCCCTCAACTCTTTATCACATTACTGAACATTTAGCCTGCAGAACACTGACTCCACAACGTGGCATGTAAACGTGGACAGGGTATCAGGGTATGAGCTCCACTGATAAACTGTTGCATTAATAATAAAAAAGTTGTATTTGTATAATCTGTAAATATGTCATAGCTGCTTTTAAGACCAACTATAGTTTGACTTATATCGTGACTCCACTGGAAATGACATTGTTGAGATATTTGTTGGTAACCATTCTATCACTGCCAGGAGGGTAAGACTGCCCACCGACTGTTTCGGTGTTTAGTCAAAAACAACAATTCTCTCCAAATAAAGTTTGTGAAGATGAAACAGGAGGAAGAGCCTGGCTTCATCAGATATTTAAAATGACTGTGTTGCGGTTGAGCCTCTGTGACGTATCTGCACAAGAGTTTGAGTAAAATATTTAAAAGCAGCATGCATTGGTCGGTGTGAGTCTGTCTACAGCCTCTGGTCTTGCACTGCACGTTACCGCATAGCGTGCATAGTGTCTATCACAGTACCTTATCTTATGACTAGGTCATCAGAGCCGTGATTCCTGTGGTAAATTTCTGTCACATCTCTTGAAGCATAATTACACCAAAACAGCATGAATTGAATCTTGACTAAAACATTTATTTCTTGGTACAAAAAGAACAATTTCATCCCACATAATTGCACAGAAACAATCTGAGCCACAGCTGTGACTAAAGTGCTTTTATTTCATAAATCTAGTCCAACATCTTTTCATTAAATATTAATGACTTTACTAACAGAACAAAAGTCTCCTTTAATGGGCACAGCTACAGTCAAGTTTGTAGAGCTTCACAGATGCTAATGGATGAGCGCTCATGTGTGACAACCAGCACGCTGACAGATGAATACTGTGCTTTCAAACATCCCTTGCATTTTTAATCCGAGAGCTAACGTGTTTTCGAGCATCCCCATTATTCAGTGCACTATCTCGGCAGTTTCTCCTCATAAACTCTCCTCCTTCACTCTCTTATTGAGATCAATAGGTTTTCGCAGTTCTCTGTGCTCACTGTGCACTGTTGCAGTATAAAGGGAATCCATCAAAAGCAGCTAGGTGCATTACACAGCTTCCAGCCCATGTCCACATTGATTTCGAAACTCCCAGGAGTGCAATGCCTGAATGCGACTGCAGTCTGCAGTTCAGTAAAAGCACGGCCAATTATTTCAGATCCGAATTTTAAAGCAGGTGAAGAACATTTTTAGTCAAATGTGTCTGCAATTCTGAGCGCTATCTGTTTGGTTTACTCTGTACATTTCCTCTAGAGCATTCCTGCTCTGTTGAGAACCTTATAACCCAATTATGAAATTGTTTATAGGTGTCAGCCTCAGTCCAGAATAAGGTGAGCAACTGTCCAACATCCGATGCCAGTTGGAGCCATTAGTCCGCTCTCCTGAGTGGATTACGACCATTTTGTTGGTGACCCTCTGTGCTAGAATACTGGTGGGTCACTACTGGGGCATTAAAAACTCCCAACCTGCCACAACTAGCCACTTGTCCAATTTGGCAGAGAGACAAGGATGGCTTTTTGGCTATGAAAACATGGATTGCAAAGTCTGGCTGACCTCTAACTGACAAAACACTAAACTTTCTTACATCCTCCTTTTCACAGCGTTGGAGAATGCCAGGGAGTGTCCTCCTCCCTCTGTTCCCTGCTTGGTGAGAAATAAAACCTTGTACCATCTCCATATCTGACACATCTCAAGTATCCTGGCTCAATTTAAGAGCCGTCAATAACGACAGTATAACCTTGTGCAATCCGTAAGGCACAGCGCACATTCTCAACCACGCTCAGTGTCTCGCCGAGTCTCAGCTCCGCTCTCTCTGGTACATTTTTTTGGCGTAAACACGAATGAAAACACCTCCTCTAGACTCATCCATCCATATCTGACAGTGAGATAAACGGTGGACACTGCAGGGGGAATGGCACAATGTTTGGATGCACAGGAACTGTTTACGGGTCCTTGACCCTCTAATACCAGATTAGGTTAATGAGTGTGTGCACCAGGAATGGTTTTCCACCAGGGTTAATCCCCACGGAGGGCACAGACTTATCCTGCAGAAATCACCACTTTAACTTGCCTGCCCGCCACCTACGGTGTCTCAGCAAAGTGTATTTGTGCAATTGTTGTTTACATGGCCCACACTTTGATAACAGATCCACTTTCTTCTGATAAAAGAGCCGTTTTCAAGCTACAAAAGTACCCTCTGCTTTACCACTCTGACGAATCCTCAGAGAATTTAACGTCCTCAGAATAGACGCACCGGTTATCGACTCAGCCCCAAAGCCAACCTATGTCTTCGACCGCTGTCTCTTGATTGACAGCCAATGTGGACTACACCAAAAGATGCCAAGGCTTGTTGATGGATGGCACCTGCTCCTCCTCAGAGGAAATCAATTGAAGTCATGGGCAAGGGTGGGCTGCTCAAGCACTTACACATGGCTTTCTGCCTGGGAAAAGATGGAAAGGAGGTCAGAGAGAGAGAGATGCCAACCATCTGTGTACAGAGGAGCGCTGCCAAGCATCACTCTCTTTTTACCTCAGTACTCGAAAAGACACACAATGCCTCCAAATTAGTCATGCTAGCTCATTCAAGCCACATTCAGCCACAGTTTTTGGGAAGTTCCAGCACCAGTTACGTACTCATCCCACCATTCATGCTGCTTAGTGCCCTCTCTGTGCATTACACGGCCTAGTTATTAGTAAATAAGTGAACCAATCCAGTAGAATGTGAACTATTGTTACTGAACTCCATATCGCTTCATGACACTTTTTCTTATTTTGTGCCAACACATAGGTTCAGTCAGATATCCACAGCAGCATGTCTTCAGAGAGCACATGGGCCGCATTGGTGCAATGGGCCGGCATAGCTACAATCTTAGACATGACCGAGCGTAGTTACCGGAACTCAACCTATGGTGCCGGCCAAACTACAGCCAAACTATCACCACAGACTAATTTGAGGGAACTTTCTCGCCCACAAACGAGGGAGGTGGGATCTCCTGGCAGGCCCCGGCCCGGCGAGTCACATCCAGGATAGGGATCCTATGTGCCACTGCACTGGCATCAGTGTGCGTGCCGATCCACTGCAGGACACGGGAAGAGGGCCGATGGTAGAGGGCCAACTGCTTGGAGCTGTAGCCACACATCCCGATCCCAACGGCTCCCAGCAGCATTGCCATACCAGGCACAGTCTTCTCCGCCGGAGGCGTCACAGCCACATTATGGTAGGCCTGCGTCTGAAAGAAAAGTAACAAATGCGATAAGAGAGGCACAATATGCACACCTCAGCTCCGGTCGGTGCTCCCAGCAATCCTGGAGAGATTAAAACGCCATCTTTTCTCATTTACTAAATTGTGGCCTGTCTCTTTTGACAAACAAAAAGCTCATCTGTTTTGCGACATGGACAATTTCCTCCGTGGGCCCTTGACAATTATAAAGCACGTGGAGGAGCAAATAATAGAAACTTCATAGTTTCTAATGGAGCTGTGTCACAGGCAGTTACGAAGCCATTCCTGTAGCTCGCTCAACTAGTTCCCATTTCCACTTACAATGCAATGGACTGTCGCAGGCTTGGATTTCTCTATTGTTTGTGATAAACACTACTACTGTTGAGCTAAAATATAAGCCATTCTACAATTACTGGAACAGCAGCCTGGAAATATTGTGGTCTGTGCGCATATAATAAGATAGCACTGTGTTTCATCATCTTGTCACAACCGAATCTGTTGAGACAATGCACAGAAAAATGGCTGCACAATAGCAGCACGAGGCTTAGCGAAGCAAATGTGCTGTATGATTTTGTATCTGTCAATAAAACTCTGCAGGTACCCATAAAAACAGCAGCGTGCAAACATTTTATCAGCAGTTGCTCCCAGAACTGCCGCAGTTCATCGACCACCCTCTGGAGGTTCAGCAGAGACAGAACATGCTAACCCCTGTATGAATCCCAGACAAAAGCACTACTTTTTATTTGAAAGGTCTTACATTTGTCAGTAAAACTTACAATCTAAGAAAAGAAAAAGTTATTTTCTTAAATACTCACCTGAAACCTTTAGAACCTACCAAAGGCTCGCACTCACCTGCAGCAGCCTGATGTAGCCAGGAGTGAGTCTTGGGAGTCTGAAAAACATCTGAGCTTTCTACGCTGGTCTTCCTGCTAAATCAGATGAATTAAAGGCCAGATGACTCTTGGCAGTCTCTCTCTCAAGCTCCTCTCCCTGGACTCCCAGGACAGGAAACCCACTGAGATAGAGGGTCTGTCCGGGTGTTCGCGCACCTAAGCTCAGCTGTCTGAGGCAGGACAGTCTGGTCAGCCTTTATAACGTCTCCTTCCTGACTTTACATAATAGGACAGCTGCAGGTGGTGAGCCTAAGGGGATTACAGGAGCTGGCACACAGGGACGAAGAAGTCAGACTAAACAGAAGGAAGGGTGGAAGTGTAGGGAAAGCTGATCCTCGCCTCTTCTACTGCCAAAGAATACAAACTGAGCGAAATCATATTTAAATATGTGCGATTGTTTTGCAGATTTCTGCACCTCAATCAATTATCAAGGTTTGTATAAAATGTATCAAGAGTGTAGTGAAGTGTATCTCAATTATATGCAGAATATGTATGGATAGTTTCAGGGTTGTTCCCAGTTTGATGCCAAAACAAAGTCAAAAATGATGAATAAGAACTTGTTGATTACTTATGCAAGCACATTAGCATCAGGTGTAAGGGACTTCTGACTTCAGCATTTCCTTTAAAAGGCTCACACTGAAGAGGTGAAGTCATTTACAGTCCAGAGCCCATTTGAGTCTGCCAAGTTAGTTGATTTGAATTTTTTTTTGTGTGTTGATGTTGAAAGTGGCCTCTCCAGCCGTGTCAGCAAATTTCTTTAAGCTTTAATATCCTTCCTGGCCTCGGGGTCCCGGGTGCAGAGCGAGGTCTTATAATGAGGTAGCTGTGCTGATAACGTCGCTCTCGGTGGATGGGAGGAATTCTCTCCGGTGAGAGTTACCAACAATGACCTTCTTCTCATCTCTGGTAACAGGACCCAATTGTGCCTCCTAACTCACGCATCCATGAATAATCTCAAACTCTGGCAATAATACTGCAAAGTCATGATGTCATGGAAACTTGTGATGCCCACTGGGCTTTACACACAAAAAGAGACAATATACCACTTAAAATGCTGTGTGAGAGAATGTCAAATCAAAAACTGCCATTCTATAGAATATTTAAACGGGCAAATAGTTTTAGAGACATTTCCCAGGAAACCTCAAATATGAATGTCAGGATGGGTTTAAACCAGGACTTCTTCAAACATTGACGACAGAGTACCAACCTGTGACTGAGAGCCACGTAAGAAGAAGCCACACATCTACAGTTTAGTCTTTGCATTGTGTTGCTCTCGAGGGCCCATTTACTTTTTAATAGGGCTGCCACAAACAATTATTTCAATAGTCGACTAGTCACCGATTATTTTTGCGATTAGTCGACTAATCAGATCGTGCATCCATTGGACGTAAAACGTACAGCTTATTGCACCAGCATGCATCTGCTCTTATATAACTATCATTAGCTTACAGCTTGAAGTTTTTAGGTATGTGCTAACCAAAAATAAAGATAAGATGATAGTTTATTAAACTTTTAATGAAATTTGCAGATTGTCTCGGTGGAGTTTAATAAACTCAGCCGTCTGCTCCTTGCTATCTAAAATATAACAGGACACTGGAGTAAATTCTACCATCTCACACTTCTGTTTAATCAGTTTTCTGTGTGACGTTTATTCAGCTGTGTGAAAACTATAACTTTAATCTCAGCCAAACCGATTTACTCAGGAACAAATAAAACACTGAAAAAAGCCAAACAATAACATTTTTAAGTTGTCTAAGTGACTTATATATCATGTTTAACCTGAGTAGCGAAAGACCGCGGAGGGTTTGGAAACGATATGCTGGGAGTTGAACCTTGACCTCCTGGCCAGCTCGTCTCTGAAAACATCGGAGCACTTTTGCAAATATGTGGTGTCTTGATAAACTGAGCAGATATTTGAAGTTTACACAGCTACATTCTC
>VUQG01019992.1:7255-62240 GCA_015106755.1 Etia nguti
ACAACCTTTATGATAATATATTTTACATGACTTTATCAATAACAACAGCACCAGCTATTGTATTTTATTGTTGTGGACTAAAAAAAGAATCTTCATTCAGTTTATTTTCACTCCATATTTTTCCTCTTGGTAATCCCCCCTCTGAGCATGGCCAACCCCACAGTTTGAGAACCAGTGGCTTAAGGACAGGAAATAGGGGACAAAACCCTCCCACCTACTGTACACTGTTTTATTGTTTTTGTTTTTTTAAACCAGTGAGATATCATGTGTTAAGGCTCTTCACCAGTTTCCAGCATTGACTGTCTTCAGGAATTATCTTTATATTTTCCATACAGATGCGTTAATTTCCTCTGTCTGAAACAAAATAATTAAGATGATGCTCTAGTTAAAGGTTTTTATGGTACAAGTAGACAAACAAAGCTGAATTTAATGAGTACTATATACAGATTTTACCCTCTGAATATCAGCGTGTCACTACAGTGTTATTGTGCCCCAAAGAATTTACGGTAATGATCACAATGCTCCAATGAATTTTTAAAGAAAAGAAAAAAACTTATACTGTTAATAATCTTTCGCTTTGGTTATTGTGTGTTCTGTCTCTTTTTAACCCCCCCCTTCCCCCCAGACCTATCATCAAAGTATCATGTGGTTTTCTTGTAAATTTGGCTCTTACTGGCAGCCGCCTTGTAGTCTGTGCACAGTTTGATGCGTTTCTGTCTTTCATGTCAGAGTTTTTAAAAATCCTTCTTCTCACAGCATCTTTTACTCTTCTTTAGTATCATGTGCTTTCCAGGGTTAAAATCTGAGAAGAATGGATACAATTTCTTTAGAGAGAGCCAGTCAGTGATATGAGTTATCCTTCTGTAGTTGATGGTGCGTCTTTTCCAAATCAAGGATTCCAGGTGGAAGATTAGATGTGCTGTCAGAAAGGCCAGAGTTTAAAATTTCCCCCATTTGTAGCTTTCTGTGGTTATGTGATTATTTCCAGTAGTTTCTCAATGTGGCTTTAATAAAAATAAGCTTTTCCAGAGGTTCAGAGTGACCGAGTCCATTTTTCTTTTTTTCTTTTTTTACACAAGCTGTATATCCACAAGTAGAATCTCAGCCTGTCAATGAAAAGCAGAACAACACAGACACTCAAATCTCAACCTGTCTTCATTTTGAGACACCCAAACAATCCTAGAAGAAGTTAAAGCATAAATAGTGATTAATAAAAGGTGCATTGTGCTGATGAAGGTTGTTCTGTTCAAAAAACATGTTTCCAAACAATTATTAACTAAACAAATGTTCCTGACTGCTGGAAATAATGGAAATTGTATATGACTGAGAGCCCTGGTGTTCCATAAAAGTAGTGTGATATCGCCCTCTGTTGACTGGCAACTGCAATAATAGGGTAATTTTCCTCATGAAGTGCTAAACCAAACCAGACTGTCACTCTGTGGTGAACTGGCCACAAGTCCTCTCTACAGCTGCTGATTCTGAAGGAAAAATTTCTCTGATGTCAACACAGCAAACCAACAGTTTAGTTTATGACAATGACTCAGGAATCAGTTGATTATTTCAGTCCAGCAGTTCAGGTCAGAAAGAGCACATTCAGCTGGAAGGGGTTAACATCTTCACACCTCTCTAATGATTACAGATTTCTGCAAACATACATTAAACCTGGAGGAGTTGCCGAAATCTCAGAGGCTGTTGTATTGTTTCAGCTGTTTGAGCCGAAGAGGGGGGGAGGAACAATAGTGGCCAGTAACAATAATGTAGTTGTCAGGACTGTGAGGGAGGCAAGGTCAGCGAGGTGCTACAGTAAACAGGCAAGCCCAATTCCTTCCCATGGCCCCCCTGGCTTAAGTGAGGGGAAAAAAAGAAGCAGAATTAAAGCTGAATGTTTTATTTCACAAAGGCTAACATAATAATGAGTCTGATGAAACATTTCAAGGACACGCTGATTAGGTTTTGGCCTTTATTACTCATTTGGATTAATGCAGGATGCATACCACAGTCACATAAAATTAGTACAAAGTAAGGGAGTAACATCATAATTCACAGAACTCTTATATAAACAAATGATTCATTTTTACCCCGAGTAATAGACGCCCCCAAACATTTCTATGTCAATTCACTCAGTTTGAATCATTTGTTGTTGATGTTCATTTAGAAATCTAAGACAAAATTGCTCTTTTTAATATTTAAGAAAAGGGTTACCCAAAACTGAAAAATATAGTACATTTCAGAATTATACAAAAAGTCCTTTTTAAGGGAACCAAAAATGGGTTGACAATTTAAAGTTGTTCTGCAGCTATGGAGGTTGATCAAGCCTTGAAAGCTGGTGCTACTAATTCCTATAGGTGTTCCAACTGTTCTGGATTACTTACAACCCCCTCTGTCTGCATAAAGGCAGTGTTGGAACACACTGTGGTACCATACCCTTGTGAGCATCATTTAAACAGTATTGTACTGCAGAAAGTAGTGTGTTGCTACAGAAATGGCGAGAAAAAGGCAATTAACAATGGAAGAGAGACAGACCATCATAACACTTAAAAATGTAGGTCTTTCCTATGGAGAAATTGCAAAGAAGGTCAAGGTGTCAGTTAGTATAGTTTCCTTCACCATCAAAAGGCACTCAGGAACTGGGGCAAACTCTGACAGGAAGAGTTGAAGCAAAAAAGCCATTGCTAAGACGTCAGAATAAGACAAAGAGGCTTGCCTGGGATATGAAACACTGCCATTAGACTACTGAAGACTGGAAGAAGGTATTATGGACTGAAGAATCAAAATTTCAATCTTTGGTTCATCACGCAGGATCTTTGTACGCCTTCGAGTATGCAAAAGGATGGTTTCACTGTGTGTGGCATCAACTGTCAAACATGGAGGTGGAAGTGTGATGGTCTGGGGCTGTTTTTCTGCATCCAGGGTCGGTGACTTGTAAAGAGTGAGGGGGCACCCTGAACCAAAACGGCTACCACAGCATTCTGCAGTGCCATCCAATACCCTCTGGTATGCACCTAGTTGGTCAGGGGTTCATCCTACAGCAAGATAATGACCCAAAACATAAGCTCAAGCTATGCCAGAACTACCTCAGGAAAAAAGAAAAAAATGGTAAGCTTGAAAACATGGAGTGGCTACCACAGTCTCCAGACTTAAACCCCAGTGAAAGCAAAGCAACCTACAAGTGCCACACATTCATGGGAACTTCTGCAACAGATATGCTTTCTGAAGAATATTTGATTTCTATTGTAGAAAGAATCCCACGGGTGTGTTCAGCTGTTATATCTGCCAAAGGTGGCTTTTTTGATGACTCATAATTTTGGAATACATTATTGTGTATAAATTGATTCCATTACTTCTTTTTTATGCTTATTGCTTATTTGTACAATTCTTTCATATCAGAGTACAATGAGACATTAAACGGCATAATTTTCAATAAAAAAATGGAAAAATTGGGGTGTTCTAAAATTCTTAACCGGTAGTGTATACATACTTTCAAAATAATCTTAGACTAATGTGCAACTTACAGAAAAGTCAGACTCGCTGAAGTCGTAGGGGACATTCCAGCCAATTTTTCCATATTTACGTCTTTCTTGCACCACAGCATGGAAGAAGGCGAGAACAAACACCAGGCTGGAGAACGCAGGGTGCGGGCATGTGGTCAAGGCCTCATGGGAGATTTTAGAGTATGTGGCTCTCATGTTAAGTTTGAGGCCGTTGGGGGGCTCTGTCACTACCTGCACACAACATTGAAGTAATACTGTCATGCCATCCGCTACTTCTGAAGCATTTCTGCTTCTTGGTAGCAGTCCTTTAAGACTTCTTTTACCAGTAGAATAGAAATACATGGAGAAAATTCATTAACATGTTAATAGGTTCTTAATCCAGTCTCATCTGCCATGAAACATCAATTTCTATTAAAGATAGTTGACATGTAAAGGGAATGTGTAACTGTTTTGTTACCTTAATTTACTGGAAATGGAGTAATGTCATATTCCCAGTTAAAACCATTCAAATACAGCACCAATCTGAGGAAATCCTACAATTTTCTACAAAAAATCCAAAGAAAGCTTTACTGAAGGTAAAGAGAATGATGTGTATGTCACCTTTAGAGATTTCTGAAGTATGCCAATGGGAAAATCTTTAATGGGGTTGGTGGTGATCCATAAGCGGAAGTTGGGGTTGGGCTTGGTGATTCTCTCTAAGGCCTTTTCCAGTTCCTTCAGCCACTTTACCAGCAGATGGCAGTTCTGTAGCATCAGCCACTGACCTCGAGACGCTGCCTTCTCCAGCAAATCTAGTGCCACCTTTACCCCAAGTACGGAAAACAATTATGTTCAACTTCATCCCTTTTTAATGTTATTCAATGTGATTACTTGGTAATCCCTATATCCATATAGATATATGCCGTGATATAGAAAAAAAGTATTGAGTACCTTCTCTTGGCCTTGGCCCATTGCAAGGAACTTGAACTTGCCTCCAAAGCCTGATCTGGCTGCTAGTTTCATGAGGTCACCGGCTGGGTCAGAGCCAGGGCTCAAGATGAAGACAATGGGGGAGAAAGGTGTGCTCTGATCATAAATTGCATCAAAGCTGATCACAGGAGGTTGAACATATCTGAGCAGAAATACAATAAAAAAACATCCATAAGTGCAGGATGTTTCAATATTCACACAGTCATCTATACTTTGTTCACAGGAGTGGATTATATGTACAGACTGTATATACTGTATACACAATGACACGATCTGTGCAAAAGTATTAGCTACTTTACTGCAGCTCTTTAGATTCTTATCCAGCCATGTGATATCAAAGACATGTGTGACTAAAACTTGGCAGAATTGCAGAAATCTCAGACATCCATCCAGGGAAACCAGAAGTACAAAGTGTCAGCCTGCACTGAGGTTTCCTAAAAATCTGCTTCTCTTAGGAGCTAAAATAAAAACCACCTGCCAGGTTCCTTAATCAACTAAACAAAATTGTAAAAGCTGGTGGGGTTTTTTTATGGGTGAAGAGTTGCACACCAAATACATATTTGATGTAAATGATTTTGTTGTTTTTCTGGCTACTTCCCTCCGAGTCAGGTTAGTTAAAAAATGAAAAACTGCTGTAGAAAAAGTTTCACCTCTCTCCCATGATAACAGTGACATAGTCAGTGACAGCTCTATAGACTCTATCAACCCGGAAGCAGCGCAGCAACAGCAGCTTCTGAAAGGCTGACAGGTTCCTTTTGTATTTCATGGGAAATGGAGCCTGTTCTGGTCCATCCAAGTCATACCACTGAAGAGAAAAAGAGTGCGAGTTACATTCGCAGTTGATTCAGAGGTATGCCTATAGTGAGTTCTGTCCCTGTGGCCACTTACAGATTGCCATTCAGTGGGATGTTTCTCGATGTCATCAGGCAGAGAGCTGAACTGTTCGGGAAAGAGCTCTGCGAGTTTCACTATGTCTTCCCAGCCCTGATCGGCAAGCCAATCACACGGCTTTTTGCGCTGGCTTTTTTCCAGGGATAGATTACCTTTATACATGAGATGGAAATTTGCTTTGAACATTGTGTTTTTGTGTTCATTGTTGATCGCTATTATATGTACTTATATTGTACTTCTCTGAATAGCTCACCTTTTATAAAGAACTCCAACTCCTCCTGAGGTACCCTCTCTTCTGCCTGCTCGATCTTGATGGTCATGTTAAAGGAAAAGAGCAACTTGTGGCTCTCAAACAACCCTGGGGATAAGAACTCAGTTAGGGTTATAAAATCTACAAAGTAAAAATAAATTCCTTTAGAAACAGACTTTTTTCCTGCCCCTCACATGGTTCATTATTATTCCACCTTAAATATTTTACCTGTGCAGCCATAGTTATAAACGCTGTATGTCAGCATGTTCATGATATTCTCTAGTCTATTGGGAAGGGAGGGGTCTGGCATTGATTTCCGCAGTGAAAAGTCAAACACTTCCAGGTAGGAGGCAAGCGAGTACTGGTACATGCTGTTCACCACAGCCATTTCTGTCAGCACGAAGAACAGGATAGCGCCGCGCTTGGCTGCAGGACGGTAGCCATCTCTGAGTTTATCAATGTCCGTGGACGTCTTCTCAGCCAACTTTAGTTTCTCAAATACCTGATGATCATGATATCAAACAAGGAAAAAACAAACAAACTGGGATTTGTGACTTCAGTTAAATAATATTCTGCCACAACTTTTATTTTATGCATAAGCCAATACTGACCTCACTGGCTTTCCGCTTCGTCTTCTCCAGTGTTTCGATGAGCTCTGTGTTGTCCAACATGTTGCCTGTAGATGTGGCCAGCTCTCTGAGCAAGGTGTCTCCGAGGTTTTTAAGCAGTTTCTTGTTGTTACTCGTCTCTTGGATTAAACGCTCTCGCTGCTCCTCTAGCTCCTTCTTCTCAAAACCCATGATAACACTCAACAGCTGGTCTTCCAGACCCTTAAGGGTCACTGTACGTAACAAAGATTTTAAAAACAGGGGGCAGAAGCAAACATGCAATTTAGAACCTGTGGTTTAAGGATACAGATGAAATCTGACCGGTATGCAAAAACATCTTACCAGTATAGTTAATGACCATGGCTTTTCCAAACACAGATGGAGAGTATTTGGGGTTAGCTAAATTAGTGTTGAGGTAGAGTTTAAAATTGGGATCGTAGTCGACCTCTTTGTCACCCAACATGATGACCTGTCTTCCCTCTGCTCCTTTCACATTCTTCTCCAGGACATTGTCAATCACTGGGTCGATGTATTCATCCACATCCTGGAAAAGGAATGGGAATCCGTACTTGATGGCCATCTCTAGTTGTTTCAGGAAGTCAGGATCATTGAAAGACGAGACCTGGGACAAAATTGATGATCACACTTTCAGGTCTGCATGTCATAAACCTCTGTTTGTCGTATCTGGTGATACAGGGGCTGTCAATAATGGGAAGCTGCATAAAGCAGTCATCCCAGAACATCGATGAGCATTAAATCTTTCCGTACCTTGAGGTTATTGTTTTCTTCCTTCTTCTTAATCCAGTTGAGGGCTTGTTGCTGTGGGTCAATACACATGGGAAATCGACTCCCTCTGGTCGTGAGAATCCCATTCTGCACGGACAATTCATCTGGAGGCAAACCCTCTGAGCCCCATCTAACACAGGGTAGACACATTGTTAGGCCATTAATTTGCATACTAATTGCCATTATTTGATAGAGAAAAGTCAGATTCTACAGCATTTATTAGCAAGTTAAGCAACAACCTCACCTGCTGATTTCGACCTCATCAGTAAGAAGGTTTTCTACTTTGAAAGGCTGGCTCAAGGGGATGCCTCTCTCCTGCACATCTTTAACCCACATTTGGTATACCATCTCATTCCTGAAGTCCCAGCTAAAAGCCCCTTCATAGCTCAGAAATGCAGCAGCAAGCAAACAGTCACCCAGGAGACGCACACGCCGATGCTTCAACCCCTCCAAATCATTTGTCCACCTAAGTTGAGAGTACGTAGAGGGGGTGAAAAATAATTGGTAGAGACAGAAAAAAAAGAAGAAAAAAAACCAACAAAAAAAACAGGGGGTTTAAAATGAAAACTCAACCTGTAAAAGAGTTGGTTAGTAAGTGTTGCATGTTTTTCAACCTCACCGTTCATTCTCAGAGCTCAGCCCAGAGATGAGTTTGTCAGCAGCTATCAGCCTCCTCTCCATCACCTCAGCCTCCTCCTGCAACTGCTGCTTTTCGCAAATAGCAGCTTGGTATTTCTCACTAAGAGCCTGCAACTCTTTCTGGATGCTGCTGAGCTCATTCTGAATGCACTCCAGCTCCCGCTTACTCTGAAAGAAGTTCCTCTCTAGGCGAGCCACCTGAAAATAACAAGGCAATACATCAGTTTAATCTGTGTTTCATCAAAAACAGGAAGATTTAATGGCGATTTAAAAAACGTAATAACCTTTTCTCTTTTGGGTTTTATCTCCCTGGCAACATCACAGTAACCCATGATTGCCTCGACAAACTTGAGCATTCCTGAGCCGGCCTTACTGATGGCCTGCATTTCCTCAAAGCTTGTGTGGAGGCTCTTTAGATAGCCTAGCCAGAAAGAGAAGAAAACAAAATGTGGAGTATCTGTCAAATTCGAATAGCACTCTCTTGCACAGTACACTAGCACCATTATTTGTTTGCACTTTTCTACTCAACATAAAGTCAACTTACCCTTGACTGTCCTGACCTGGTTGTTAGTGATCGCATCACAATCCATCTCCATCAGGGAGCGCAGGAAGTTAGCTTCTGACATCATCCCTTTTGCTGACTGCCAACTGATTTCTTTGTAGCCACGCAACACCAAGATGCACTCACAAACCACCTGCACCTGTTTGGGTGGCTTGGCAAATGATCTTCACATTGGACCAGCAAGAGAAGACAGATAAAGGGAGAACACTGATTAAAAGAAGACTTAAGTGTCATGATAAACAATGGCTATGCATCAATGACGACTCATTAAGGTCTCTCAAAAATGAACCCCTCTGCACTGTCCAGTATTCCTTTTCATGGTTTATGTTATCAAAGAGCCAAATGTCATTTAAGTGTAACATATTTCGACAACAGAATGAAAATAATGTTCTTCATAAGGAGCACAGTTTACCGGATCTCTGTTACATCAGATTTTTCCAGGTCTTGCAGGGCATTACGTGCGGCCTCTAATGCTGGCAGAGCTTCAGCTAAGGAGCTCTCAGCTTCTTTCTTCTCAACAGCTATGACTTTATTTTGCTCCTCAATCTCTTTAGCTTTGTCTTCTGCCAGAACCTTTTTTTCCTCAGCTAGAAAAGAAAGTTATTGATAAGTGGTTTGCACCAACTGCACTTAATTTCCATTTTAAGACTACAGCATACTGTGTTAATGAAGACCATAAGGCAGGCAAGTATTTACTAACCTACGGTTGTGTTAGCGGCAATCTCGTCCAGCAGGGCTTCACATGCCTTGGACTTTTCAGCCAGGACAACTTTCTGCTCTGCCAGCTTGACATTCAGTTCATCCAGCTGTTCACTGGCTTCCTTTAGTTTATCCAAACCTCCCTCCAGATGCTTGCACTGAGCTAGAACAGAAGAAGACACATTAGCGGTCTCTAATGCACACTAACAGAAGCCCTGCATTTACAACAGGTTTCATTCCCTCACCGAGAATAAATTGGTCTTTTTCCTCTAAGAGTTTGGAATAGGTGTTAATAAAGTCCAAGTAGTTCTTTGGAGTTACGTGGTTGCAGCGTCTGAGTTTTTGCTGGAATAGCTTGCTGTAGTGATCCACAGAGCTGTGGACCATGCATACATGATCTATAACAGCTGCAGAGTGTGCATCTGGTATCATCGGACTTTCACCTGTGGAAGGCCAAAAATGTATTTAGGGATAATATTTCAACTGGCTCACTGAAACAGCTATTTGAAAATAAGCATTTTCCATGGCAAATAGTAGGTTTAATTACACACCAAGAAAAGACTGAGCCACTGCAAGTAATGCCTGTGGAGGCCATGGAAGGAACCAATCTATTACAGTGTTGTTCATCAGTCCTGGGAGAAATAATAAGTACATCCATTTAGTTAAACAAATTTATAAACTATATTAAGTCAATTGAAGTCTGAACAAATATTTCACCTGGGAAGTTCCTGCAGCGTGTCCTCAGGGTATCTCCCACTGGAGACATGCCTAAAACAATGTGTAGATTGTTGGCACTCTTGTTGACAAAGTACTGCCACAGACTCTCTTTAGAGGGATCTGATCCCATCTTAAGAGCTTCGTCTCGAAGCTGGTTGAGAACGGATTCTTTCTCATCATCGGGAAACAACGCAGGAACAATGCCTATAAAGAGCGTGCATGGTCAGAGCACTGCAGCTGTAGCCTTTAAGAGAGATAAATACAGAGTGAGGAGGTCAGGAAATTAGAGTGATATCCAACCTGAGGTAAGCATGTTGTTAATGAGCTCCAAGAAGCCTTCCTCAGCAACGTGAGCGTCAGTAAAAAGAAACACAGTCTTCTTATTCTCAATCCCAAGCTTCAAGTACAGTGTTTTCAGGTCTTCACGGAAGTTAGACTCACTGTATCCTCTGCTCAGCGTTATCTCAAATACCTGGGGAAAGCAGATCCAAATATCTAAAGCTGGAAATGTATTTGTGAAGAAGGTTTAGCACTGCTTAGCACTGGAAACCCAAATTTCCCCTCTCAAGTTTTCATCTAGTAGCCTTACAGTTAGACGACTGCAGCTTTCACATCCAAAGACATGTTAGTAAAATCCATTTGCAATTTTAGCATATATGACATTTGTTAGTGACAATTATTTGCCCTTCGCCACACCAATCATGAGTTTTACCACCTCACAGCCAGCAGCAAAGGCAGCCAGCTTTGTAAGGGACTGCTTGCCAGAGCCCCCGACACCAACAAGCAGAGCATGGCCACGATCAATACGGATGATGCGGTGAACCCGGGTCAGATGTTCCAGAGCATCGTCAAAGAGCACTAGGTTCATCCTCGATTTGCTCTCATTGTATTCCTCTAGGATTTCCTGCAGAATTACATACCAACACAGTGATCTGTTAAAGGAGTATAACAACTATAACAAATACCAAAATATACTCTTACATTATTTTACTTTGTTGACTTTATTAGACAGTTACAGAGAAGAGTGACAGGAAAGCGGAGGGAGAGAGAAAGAGAAATGCAGCAAAGGGTTCGGACTTGAACCCGGGCTGGCCACTCTCCACCATGCAGCATGTGGTTGGCTGGTCATCCCAGAGAGCTAAACCGGCACTATTACTTCGCTTTTCTGTCTGAGACCCCACACCTCCAACAAGATGAACATTTCCCCTCAGAATAGTTTGTAATATTTTCTTGAAAACATCAAGATGATTATTTGTTTAATCTGGTATGTATAAGATACAACGTGGAAAATAAATATCACCCTATCTCACATTAGCAGACAATCCTTCCAGAAATATCTGTATCCACTTCTAAGTAAGTCCAAGCCACACCTCTGCTAAAATGTTCATGCAAACTCTTCTATACTTTTGGAGTAATTCTGATAACAAACATACAAATCAAAGTAACCAAACTAACCACATGACCACTTTGGTTAAGGTAATAACTTTACCTGAAACAGGGCTTTTGAAGCATCATAGTCTTGTATGTCCTCATACACCCTTGGTTCAGTATCACTGAGGGCTGTCCTATAGTCTCCAAATAGAACTGGGTCTCTCATGACTGCCTCCACGTCTGACTTGAAATGCTCCTCAGTCATGTTCTTTATGTGCCTTTGGACCTTGTGAAAAAAAACACATATCTTTAATATACAGTAGATTTTGAGTCCTATTGGTACATCCAACGTGGGACCAAATACCCCACTTAGTATTTGCCTTTTTAATTCAATTCAATTCAATTTTATTTATATAGTGCTAAATCACGACAAAAGTTGCCTCAAGGCGCTTTATAGTGTAAGCTAAAGATCCTACAATAACACAAAGAAAACAGAGGAAACCCCAATATTCATATCATCCCATTTGAGCAAGCGCTTTTGCGACAGTGGGAAGGAAAAACTCCCTTTTAACAGGAAGAAACCTCAAGCAGAACCAGCCTTATGGAGAGGTGGGCATCTGCCATGACCTGTTGGGTGTGAGTGGAGGAAGACAGGACAAAGATGGGTTTGCCTTTAGTCAAGAATTGACATTAAACATCTGCTAATATTATTAGTAAATATTACCAAAGCTTTGTCAATTTCATCAATGAGTCTGTCATGGAAGATTCTTAAGCACTCATTTCTCCACACACGTACAAACTGGGCTACAGTCAAAAACCTGTAAGTCAGAGAAAGTAAAGAAATTTAGGATCACAGACCTCTGTCAATCTGTCACAAGAGTGAATATGCTAGATTAGACCTGTCCGGTTTGGTGAGGGTGAGTCCATTGTACACTCTTGACAGGTCTCTCAGGTTGAAGATGTAGTGGAATTTGGAGGGAGTGGGTGGCATATCTTTGATGATGATGTTGTAGAGCTCCAGTGTGCAGGAGGTGACCTGATCGCAAACTTTCTGTATGGTGTCCTCAAACAGCTAAAATGTTTTATCACATACAAATTGGAGAATTAACGTGATGCAGATGGTTGAGATTTCAATATGTTTTGATTTATATGGGAAAGAGGTACTCACTCTGGTGTGGCCGTTTAAAATAGAACCATAGATAAGGTGGAGGGACTCCATTGTAGGGAAGGGGATGCTAAAGACACTGAAGAGTGAGATGAAGCGAGGATCCACCTCATTTCGCCCACCTCCTGCCATTCCCATGGCAGCAATAAAGCCAAGATCCTTGAGGATTTTGAAGTTAAGCTCCTTTCCTCTATCATATATGCCTCCTCGATCCAAAAGCAGCTTTAGAAGTGCAATAGGCTGCTGTGTGCCATAGTTATCCACCTGCACAAGTGTATTACAATCATTTCAAACATGTAAGCACTATCGCACTTTAAAGAATAAAAGAAACTACTTGATACAGGTACCTTTGGCATATTCATGTCATCCATAAAGATCAGGAGTCTCTTCCCCATAGGAGGTCCATAGGTCTCTTTGGTCCTTTTTTCAACATTGGCTTCGAGGTTTCTCTGCAGATCCAATGATGTTGTTCTAGAGGAGAAGTTGATGACAAGAGTACTCTGGGAACAGAAAGAAAGACATTTAAACCCATATGAAAAAGAAATATACATACATACTGTGTGTACAGTAAGCTGTCCAACTTACACTTGTTTCTGCATCAATGTTCTTCAGAAAGTTATGAATAGTGGCAGTCTTGGAAGTGCCAGACTCTCCAACCAGTAGCAGCGGCCTCTTTATCTTCACCATCTGCTCCAGGATCCAGCTGGTTCTTGTTGTGTCAACAGTTGGCACTAAAGAGATAATGAAGGTACCAAGGCAGAAATGTATAATTCATGATGCATATATTTACACCTATGTTGCCCAGTTTTCACAGTTTATAGACAAGACCAATACCTAGGATATCAACAAACTTCATTTCAGGGTTGTGGATGTATTTGGGGACCAGAGAACTCCAGGGAACCCACTTCCCCTGTGTTCCATCAAAGTGAAAATCGTACAAGGTTGGGAGGTATCCTGTATGGATGAAGTCACATTGTTAACAATAATAAGTAAAACAGTTTAAAAACTGGCACAAATTCCTGTGAAAAGGTTTTATCATATTTCTTTCATTCTCCATAAAACATAAATCAATCCACTATAAACCCAATAGAATGAACGGTAATTTTCATCATAAAATAAGAATAAATCCTCCCCTTTTACCTGGGATCTCGCCAGGCCCAGCCACGGCTTTTTCATCATATACTGTAGGTAGGCAGGACAGCTTTTTGATGAACTCATCAAACTGGATCCTACCACTCTCCAGCAATGTAGCCCCAAGTGAACAGTACAGAGCTTCCAGAAAGTAACACTCCAGGACTTCGGGAGTGCTGTTTTCACATTCAAGAAGTGCATCCAGTGTTAAGCAAAACTGAGTGACCTAAACACACATATCAAAACATGCATAGTTAGTTCAAGTTCGGATTATGAGACTATACCATTAATTCCATTCATTTCTTCTTATTTAAATACAATCAAGTGCAAAGGAGCATTTACAGTGGATGAGATTAACCTACCATATTCAGATCTGTCTGGGGGACAACAGTCTTAAGTTTCTCGCCTTGTTTCCCATCAACAACACCATCCACAATCATGTCAATAGAGCTGTGGACATATTTCTCAAACAGTCTATTAAGCACTTCTTGTTCCTAGACAAAAAAAGAGACATCAGTATTTTAAAGTCTAGAGAAGTACGCATTTTAAACAGTGATTTTTTTTTTCTCGAACCTTATCAGGTCTGCTGTTCACCCATCTTTGCCAGAATGGTGTATATCGCAGGTTTTTAGGATCAACAAATACCATTCCACAGCGGGAAACAGTAGCTGGGGAAGCGTACTGCAGATCTCCAACCTGTGTGGGCAGTTTTCTTACATTATGCTTTTCTTTGAGGCAAAATGCAGACAATGGTATTCTGCTAACAGAAATCTTGAAATTCAAACAAACCTCAAACAACAGGGCACAGTGACTTTGTAAACGGATCCTTTCTCCATTGGCTAGAGTCAGAAGCTTGTTGTCATCCATCACTGAGTTCATATTCTCGACCCACAGAGCATCCACATCCCCATCAAACAGGATGTACCTGTTTGTCAAAGAGCAGGTGATTTACATTTCTTCTTATCCTAAATGGCTGATTACCTGCCTTCTAAAAATTTTTTCTACCTCCTCTCTTTTTTGTCAGTAGGCTTGTTAATTTCACGGAAGATGTTGGATAAAATCCCATCAGTCCAGTCTCGCGTGTCCGGGTCCAGAATACCATAAAGTTCAATCACGCTCATGGCTTTAGGGTTCAGAGGATATAGTTTGGTTTGCAGTCCCATTCTGATGGTGAGATAAATTAAAAGTTACTACTGCTCACACAAAAGATCAGAAAGACAATGTAAAGTTAAACTGACTTTGTCTGAGCTTGACATAATGTGCTGATCACCACTGATTTTCCTCCACCTGTTGGACCCACAATCATTGTAGTGTGCCGTGTCATCATTGTTTCATACATCTGCACCACTTTATCCACCTGAAACAACAAACCGATACAACAGTTTACTGTTGACACATTTAAACAGCAAAACCTTTGCTAGAAATTGATAGAAAACATAAAATATGAGACTGGGCACCTGGTTGGGTAGTATGACATATTTTTTGTCCTCCAGGATCTGTTCCACAGCATCATTGAAGTTTGGATAGCGAACACGGGGGCAATCAAGCCCAGGGAACAGGTCTGAGATCAGCCCGAGGAACAGAGGGACATCCTCAAACACAAACTTGGGTAGGTTCATGTCCCTGAGAGCTCGCATCAACACCACATCCTGTTGTCAGGAGGATAGACATAAATACATGAACCGAATGACTGAATGAATGAAAAAGAATTTATGCATTCATACATCAACTTTATAATATTTCAATATTGAAAATACTGAAAATATAAAAAAACGAACCTATAAAACTGTTGCACACAAATATTTTTTTAACATGGGGGCTATGTAACAATAGTTGAATAAAGGAAGTTTTCAGCACAAATAACAGCTCCAACTTTTGTGTAAAATAATAAAAATTAAACTATTGATAAACAAATACAAGATTTGCACCTCTATCTTACATTCTGTGTCATCATAAAAAAATAAATTTTGGATGATTCAGGACAAATCGTGCATTTGGTAACCTTTACAAATGTCCAACACATTTCGAGGATAAATCAACCTTCAACTTTTACCTGAGAAGTCACAAATAGCAGCTTAGTTTTCTGTCAATTTAGAAAAAAATGCTAAAGTTTTATTTGTTATTTTTCTGTACCTCACTGAGGTCAGGTGAGCTCCTCTTCAGTTCTCCTGCCATCACTAGGACAGACTTGAGAGCGCGCAGGCCGAAGTCATAATGAGACTGCTTGGACAGCTGTTCACGGGCCAGCTTATACAGTACTGTCATTTTCTTTGCCAGCACCTGAAAAGAACAGAAGTGGAAACACATAAATAACACTATTATCAGTCAAAACTTAAAGATGCCATAAAATCTCCAAGTTATCTATTTTCATATGCATTTTTGTACTATTTAACAATATAAAATAATATAATATAACCTGTGCGTGTACATAGTTTATGATGCATTTCTTGTGGTACGGCTGACAGCATGTGCTAATTCAATCAAAAGCAAGTTCATGGGTGCATGTGGTACCTTGGCCATTAGGAAACCCTCAGAGAAGAGCATAATCTCACAAATCTGCTGCAGGTCTGGCACAATGACCACCACAGGCCTGAAGAGAGCTTTGACGGATTCAGGCAGCTCTGTACGTCCTGCGTAACCAGGGTTCATAGTGATGAAAATCCCTATGCGGTCATCCAAGTTGATCTCTTGCCCTTCAAACTTATGCGTAAAGTGAGATGGAGGGTGTTTAGGGGTAATAAATATATAATGCATACATGAAAAATATATATTTATTACTAGTCCCACATAACGAAACAGACTTACATAAAACCTGTTAAGGTGTAGAATGAGAGCATTGCGGATGGTCTGGATTTGGGAGGAGATCACTGACAACACTGAGGCATCGATACGATTGAACTCATCAAAGCAGCCCCAAGCTCCGCACTGTGCAAGGCCAGACAAGATCTTGCCCACTGCCTGGACACAAAGGGGGAGCACATTTACGTAAAAAGCTAGTGACAAGTTATGAGTGCACTTTTTTAAATCCCAGAAAAGCTTTTTTTCAGATGCTGTTTGCTCTTCTTACCAAGTAGTCCATGCCCTCACCACAGTTTGTAACAACACAGAGCAGGCCCAAAGCCTTAGCCAGATCCTTGGTAGACTCTGTCTTTCCTGTACCAGCAGGTCCAGCAGGCGCTCCACCCAAGTACATGGACAGTGCCTTCATCCCAAATACACATGGACAGGCATGTTTTAGTCTAAAAAATGTATATGCATTTGCTTAGGTATTAAAAATCTGCCTATATCCCAGACCTGTGTGAGAGTGAGGTAGATCCGGTCTGTCAGTGGGGTTATAACCAACCGGCCATTCAACCCCATGTATTCGTAGCCATAGGAGAAAGATGCACTGCACTGGCGCACAAATAAGTTGTCATCTTTCCGGACCCAGTAGAATCTTAGCTGGCTTTCCCATTCAAATTCTTGTGCATCCATTATGCTGGAAGGAAACTGAAGTTTAAATTTCCTTCTTTTATTATATTCACTATTTAAAACACACTGCCACAAACAAATGTTCAAACCTGCAAAAGTCAAGTTTACCTTTTTAGCACAAAGCTGTCCACTATGTCTCTTGCGTGGACATCAATGATGAGCACAGTGTTGAGCTTTCGTCTGTCATTTTTCTTCAAAGGCTGAATAATGCGTGACACCAGCTCATCAATCTGTTTGTGCATTTTGTCAGCATAGTTCTTAAGTGCATGCTTCTGTCCTTTCTTCACGTTTTTAAAGACGTCCTCTAACTCCCAGGTCCACCAAACTTGGTTAGCAGCCAGTACAACCATGCCCTGGTACAGCAACATCCAATCCACCCTGTAAAACATTGCAATGACAGATTACCTGAGGGCCCGACTTGCACACACAGACACTGGCAAAAACACTCACACGCTCCTTTCGGTCACAAACGTGTCACCACTGTGCCTCTTAGCAAATATCAAAAACTTTATCTCTCAAAGATATTTTTATTAAGTTTACCAAACAGAACATATGCACACATTCATAATAAACACAATAGAAGAGGTTGTAATGGGAAAAAAAGAAAAAATCCCAAAAAGAATAGAATAAACTTTGCAACGTGGTCTTCACTTCTAAGAAAGAACAAAACTACACTTAATTATTGTTGAAGTAACATAGTTGAGGTAAAGTGTGCAAGCCTATGCCCCACAACTTTCCCAAAGATTAACCCCATCCTCAAGCCAGATTACGTAAAGAGAAATATATATGTAGAATAAATAATATAGAATAAGAATAGAATGTATAGAATCATATAGAATATATAAGAATAAATAAATAAATGACTATCTACATACATAAATAAATTATATATTTAAATAGAGAGAGAGAGAGAAAAAAAAGAGAATCCCATCCTTGTTGAAGCTTAAAGAGTAGCGATGGAACTTGGGCTCAGGGCCTGAAGATTTGCTAAAAATTTCCACACCAGGTGGAACGTTTTGCTGGTATTGCTAATCGAAGAAGAGCGTTCATTTTAACTGAGTTTTAGCTGAGGGGGGACCACTGTATCAGAAACTGTTTTGTATGATTTAGTAATTTAGAAAATTTTCTTTGAAAAGATATTTGTACTTCCTTGCAACAGTTTTGCCCAGGTATGTGAATTGGTTTTCTGCAATTTTAAATGGGAAGTTTGGGTATCCTGACCCAGACTCTCCTCCATTTACCCAGAAGAGTTCACTTTTATGCAAGTTCAAAATGTGTCCTGAAAACTGGCCAAATTGAGTGAAAATTGACAACATAGAAGGTATAAATCCACTGGGATTTCACATGAAGACCAGGAGATCATCTGAGTACAGATGTACTTTATGCACAACTCCTCTCCTCCAAATCTCTGAGACATCTGCATAGCTTCAGAGTGTGATAGCCAATGATTCTATAGCAAGATCAAAGAGTAGTGGGCTTAAGGGACACCCTTGCCAGGTTCATTGTTGGAGGTTGGTGGGCTGGAACCATTGGAAGTTCAAAAGGACTGAGGCTTTAGGGCAGAAATATAGCAATTTTATCCAAAAAATAAATTTAGGTCCAAAATAGAATTTTACTAAGCGTATGAATAGATACTCCCACTACACACAGTCAAATGCCTTTTCCGCATCTAGGGAGAGGACATACTCACAGGTCTCAGTGGACAGAAAATACAGCATATCCAGTAAACAACAAATTAAGAAAGTTTTCCATCAGAGTATCCTCCTGTGGAAGCTCAGAGGTTTAAAGCTGAGAATGGTGGTGGACCTGTGAGAAAACTGAGTTTGGACTGAGACAGTGCCAGGCATCAAAGACACCACAATTAGACAGACGGGACTGAACAAACGATGGAGATTTACTTAAAGTTATGGGGTTGGGGGGCCAGTTAAGATCCCCACCTAGTATTAGAGAGTATGAGCTCAGATCAGGCAATAAAGAGAAAATGCACTCAATATTATCCACATTGGGGTCAAATACATTGGCCAGTATCACCTTGGTATTGTAGAGTTTGCCCAAGACAAAGACATGCCAACCATCAGAAATTACCTTGTGCGTTTCGAAGCAAACATTTTGATTGATGAGGACTGAAAATCCCCTGGCTAGTATGAAAATATCAAAAAAGATTTAACAACACAAGCGGTTTCTTTCTCTGGTGCATGGTATTTACACATACCTACTCCTGTCTTCACAGTAGTGGAAGATTGCTTCCTTTGTGATGAGCCTGTTAGTCTTTCTCATCTCCAGTAGCACTCCCATCATCCACTCCTCCACTCTGCCCTCCACTGGGACAGGCTGTCTTAGTTCCATCACCTCACCCTCAGCAGACACCATGGCTCCAACTACTGTCTCTCCATTGCTATCCACGTCAAATCTCAGAGATGCTATGTTGTCATACATCTTGTGGAACAAAAGAAAACACACACATTGGAAACAGTGAGCCTCCCTATCTATACTTGGAAAAATTAAGGTCTTCTCTACCACTCCACCATCGTTTGTACTTGCCAAATACCTTGATCATATGTTCCTGAACACAGGTATGGTCACTACTCCCCAGAATGCTGAGCAGTTCATCATCAGAGATGAAGAAGAAGCGAGGAAATGCATGTCGCTTTGAGTCCAGGTAATCATTAAGACTCTTCTGGCATCTCTCTAAACCGTCACTCAGGGCCTGCAGGTCTGTTAGCCGGTTGGGAACCAGACAACAGTGCTTAATGTTTGGACTCCTCACTGTGTCATTCATTATCTACACAAACAAAGAGAGATATAATTTTGACAAGTCTAGAAGAAAGTACTTTAATTTTTTAAGACCAATATTATTACAACACTTACGTCTTTAAACCTTTTGTCAATGTTATCAAATTTCTTTGCTTCTTCAGGTAACTGCAAGCGAATGTCTCCTCCTATAAATATGCTCTCCAAGTACATCCATTTTCTCTGTACGAGCAACCAGACCTGTGAAAGAAGTATTTTTTTCCTATAAGTATTCTGTGGATCAGCCTAAGGGTGAAGGAAAATTTGGCCACTCTTACTCACCTCAATAGTCTCAGAAATAAGAGACAGATTTTTTTCCCACTGTTGTATGGTGCCAAGGAAGGGTCCAACAAAGCGGCTGCCAGCCATGCTCTGTAAGTTCATGACATCATTGTCCACATTCAGCAGGATCTCATCCACGGCGCCCAGAATGGAGCCACGTTCCTGAGTGCCTTTGAAATAGGGCTGAACATTGAACTTCATGTTTTCCCAGGTGTCTACCACTCCTTTTACTCCCTTGAACCAGATACAGATAAGATGTTTTAGAAGTAACTGTTATTTCCCTGATGAACTGATAGAACTGGCAAATTATTCCATTTTGAGAATTTTTTAAAAAAAAGAGAGAAACCTGCCTTCTCAATACCAAGCTCTTTTACAGCCGAGGTGACAATGTCACCTATGACATCTGCATATTTGTGCAACTCCATAGCAAACATGTTCTCCAGTGTGAAGCTTTCAGGGTTAATCTCAAAGCTGGTGCCAGTCCTTTCCATCAGTTCCTTCCAGTGCCTTCAATATAAAGACATTTTTATTCTTAATACGTTTTTTGTTTTATCTGGACACAGATAATTTTGACACATGAATTCAAAAGTTTACATCTGAATAAGTAGTATTCAGATGTATTTCATACTCTACTTATCGTCAATATAATGCGTATTGCAGAAAAATCCACTAGGAACAATAAATTAAAACCTAAGTGACAATAAAAAAAATCTAGCTATGTTATTAACTGTAAATTTTTGGGGGGTATTATATACATTCTAGTTTCTCACTAGTATCAATCTTGAGACAGACCTGTCTCTGAGGGCCTCATTCTTCAGGTCCAGTAAGAGAGGCAGAGACTCTCTGAACTCTTTCATGCGTCCGTCTAAGAAAAAGGCCACAGGCATGGCCCGCACTTCTTTGGGCAGCTGCCTTAAGCGTTTGATGAAATCCTCAATGCCTTGTTGTAGCAGCTGGATGTCTAAATCTATCCACAAGGTCTGAGACCATTGTGTCTTTGCATCCTGAAAGATGACAGGACAAGCATATATCATATATATTTAAAAAACTGATCAAATTTATGTGTATTATGCACTGGTGTTTTACAAGCACATCCCACCTGCTGAGCTTTATATATATCATATATCTGTCTCAAGCCATTCATGTCATTCTTTATGCTCAGAACTTCTGGGAACGTGGTGACTGACAAGTCCAGCAGCTTCTCAGCATTAGTTATTTCCTGCTGACCTGCTACCATCTTTGCAAGATCTGCCTCGTATTTTCCCATAATGGCTAGTCCTGCAAAAATAAAAGTGAGACAGGCTTGTTCCTCCACTACATTTCAACATTTACCATGTACTGCTATCCTCTATTCAACAACAGCAGTATTCATCTAAGTGCACAAGTACCTTTCTCCAAATCATCTCCCACAGCTCCAGGACCATGCATGTTGAAGCTTTCGACAAAGACAGACAACTCCTGTTTGAACTCTTCGATATTCTCCTTTGTGATCTTTGGGTGTGTGGATGGGAGAAGAGTGTGGCAATCATAAATGTAAGACAAGAACACTTCTGTTTATTTTTATGTTTAAGAACATCGTATGGGATTGATATCTTACCACAGTAAATGATTTCTTGACATCTTTCAGACTTCGGTCTACTTGTCTGGCTTCTATGAAAAGGTCACTCCACATCTGGTCAACGCAGGCCACCAGCTTCCATTCATCCTCTCCTGCCTAGAGCACATAAAACGTAAACTTTTTAAAATGGGAAACAAGATCCCTTTTGATGGGATAACAGTTTTATACAAGACCACTCAGAGCCCGCAACTCCCCCCAAAGGGCAAGGGCTATACAAAAAAATGTTGACGTTTTATTTTCTTTTTATTACTCCATGCTTATGTTAGTATCAGTAATATGGAAACCCCCAATAATGACACTGGCATTGCTTTCGCAGATCATTTGTGCTGATGTCAGCAATGTTAATAGGGAAAACTAGTGTAGTATGTTAAAAAACAATTTCATTGTGAATTCATATAATGTTGTATTGAAAGAAAATGGTTTAAAGAGCTCAAACAAAGAATGTACTTATGTTCCCCAGTGACTAATATGAGATGATCCAAACTCAATTAAACTTTTTCCTAATTTGCATGACCCTGATCTTTAGCCCATGACCTTGAAGCATTACACACTAAAACTGAATATTTTCTTATTTTCACCCATGTGATTGGAAAAGAACTGACTTTAGTCTTTGGCTCCTATAAATTATAAAACTTGAGATTTTAATATATATCCCTGCAGTGTGTTTGTAAAAAATGATGGCATCATAGTGACATTCTAGGGAGTCATATTGAAAAACAACAGACAAACTGATTACACACACTCTCTCTCTGTAAAAAGACACAGTACCTCCACTTTATACATGGCCAATGTTCTGTATTGTTCCTGGATATCTGTGATTCTCATCTCCACTTCTAGTGACATGTTCCTGATGGCTGAGATGGTGCCAAGGACAGACTTTAGTTCGTCAAAAGTGTCAGGACTCTGTTTCAGCTTCTTAGACAGTTGCTTTTGTACAAAATATACAAAATAAAAGATCAATCACATAAAAGCCAAAAAAATATTTAGGATAAAGACTGTAAACACAAACTGTGTATTATGATTAACTACCATGAATTCATCTCTCAAGTTAAAGAGGTCCTCTTTAGCAGGCTTGTTGAGTAAGCTACCAAGTGAACTGATCCAGGCTTCAGCAATTTCCCTCACAGTGTGGGCCAGAAGCTCCAGGTTTAGACATATGCTGTGCTCATTCTTAAACTGAGGCTCCAGCATCACTTCCTGCTTGATACGAGCAAGGGACTGCAGCTTATAATCATACATGACAAAGGACGGCTTCCTCGCAGCAAACTTTTCATTGACGATGGTTCTGTTCTTTTCCCAAAGAACCCGATAGCGCTTCCAGTGGTAAAGGAACTGATCGACGGAGAAAAGCAGACGCTGGATGTTTTGAGAAACAGTTACACAGCTCTCCTTGATCTGAGGAAGCTGGCACACATCACTGTAGAAATTAAGTGTCACCAGCTTATCTTCAGCACCCACATGTTGTGGAGGGCACTTAATGCAGGTCCCATGCATCCAACGCACAAATTGCTTGAACACAAAAATAAATCCAGAGTTAAGACATATTATCAGTGGTAAATTAAAAATAATTTATTTTTTAAATCCAGTGACAAAAAAACAAAACAAAACACTGTGATGATCCCACCTTGGTGCTAACTACACAGTCTGTGATACACTGCACGAGCAGGCGGTAGATCTCGTTGCTTTGGGGCTGCAACACAATCTTAGGTGCAGACAGGATGGCTGTGATTTGAAAAAGAGCTTTATCTCCCATCAGCGCCATATTAAAGGCCTGAATGTTTCTGAATATGAAAACAAACATGACAGATGTTGCAATGGTTAAGACTAACAGCATTCTACGTGTTAGAAATGCGGTGATTATTACCACTCACAAACTATACGGGTTCAAAACCACTACTCATTACCTCTGCACCATCTTTGTAAGAGTGTCCAGTATTCTGTGTTCCCAGTGATGGTAATAATCTGCCATACATTTGGCTCTGCCAGTGCTGGTTTCCACACTCAACTGTTCTATCCTAGTTATAAGGACTCCGATGTCAGCATACTTCTTGGCAAGCATTGTCACAGTTTTGACTCGCTCTCGCTCAGTGTGTTCACAGAACTCCTTAATACCTTAGGAAAAAATATGAAAATATGAAAATAATGTATGCATGAATTCTTTATTTCCAGTAAACTAACAGTACACTTCTAATACTTCTACCTGGTAAGTTGCTTAGTTCATCTGGTGATGGAAATTTCAGTAAGTTGGCCATCATCATGGACTGCAACTTAGAATCAATAGCCTTCTCATGTTCGTGAATCTGACTGACGACAAACTCAAACTTAGTGACAGTCTGAAGGCCTTTGTTGATGAAATCCGGGATACCTAAAACCAAACATTAGCCGATTTCAGTTATTTCATCTGACAGCAAGCGTAAACAAAGATGTCCGTCTTTGTATGCACAGTACCCAAGGAATTCCAGTTGAGTCTTTTGAATCCAAAACTGATGTCTTTTCTGACTACTTTTATATGTGGAGCCAGCATGACGACATGTGCTTCATTCAAGCTGTCCAATGCTGAGTGATAGCGGTTGATAAGGCTGCTCAGATCACTGACATACCTAAGATGAAGGAAGAAACAGTTCAAGTGAGCAAGGACATCAAGTACTGATTTTTGAGTTTTACATTAAGTTACGGGTGAGTCTCATCACCTGATGAATTTGTTTTCCTGAAGTGCAACATTTTGAGCTAGATCAGGCACAGTGTAGCCCAGGGCTTCAAGACTGTAAGCCTCAGAAATTATTTCTTTAATCTCTGGAGCAAAGTTCACGATGTATCGCAAACCCTTTGGTGTGCAACTTTCAGGTGGCGGGACATCCTTAAAGTGAGAAAAATGCAGGGATTTTTAGAGAGTTTTAACACACAATATAAGATACAACAGTTATGAGGAAATAGCAAAAGACACATACTAGTTCTGTTTGAGTTGAGTTTTTACTGGTGACCATGGCCAAAATGGGTTTTTTCATTAGCGAAGGCAAATTATGTTCCGTCTCCGCCATCCAGCTTTCATATTTCGTTGCCTCATAGTCCTTCAGCTGCTCTGCCATTTCTACGTACTTCTCTTTGGCCTGAGCAAACTACAGCAAAAAAAAAGAGAAAAAAATCAGAGAAAGTTGTTTTAAAAAGCATTTTAGTGTATAAACAGTTTAACATTAATGGTGACATATACGGCTTTGAAATAACTCACCACTTTGTTCTTTTCACAGTCCAACATCTCCGGCACTTTCAAGAAGGGGAGGATGGCATATTTGATGCGATGGAATAGAAATTGTGCCCATCTTATCGCTCCAGCCACAGGAGGCTCATTCTTATTTAACGGTGGTTTGTCCTTCATTGTCTCAAAGATTTCCCGTGTCCTGTCCACCTACAACAACACCAACAAAATGACTACGTGTCACTCACATAAATTACAAAACTTTAGTATTTACCTTTATGAAACATTTACGTATGGATTTTATAAGGATAAGTTGGCCAAAAGCTTGACAGATCAAAGGTATGAAGAATAAATCTCATTTGTTAGTAGATTTTACTTAGCTGTAGCATTATTTTGTACACATGCTGACCAACTTAAGTCACATTGCCGTGGGTGCACTGTTCCTCAGCTGAGGCTTCAATATTAGTTTAACCGTAACTTTGATGTGAAATAGATGCCACCATGTTTTTTTCAATAGTATATTACCTCCTTGCAGTACTGCTCCAAGATATCGTCAAGCTTTTTCATCAAATGGTTACTGATGACCTCTCTGGTGCGAATGTGTTTAAACTTCAGCAGCATGTCAAAGGCATCAGTTGAAGAGCGCAGTGTCTTAAAAGACTCATCAATAAAGTGCATTCCTTCTGCCTCAATAGCCTAAACAGACACACACATTCAGCTTGAAAAAAGACGCACAGGACACATGAAATATTGCACAGTTATATTTATGCAAGCTGTTTAATTACTATGTCCATTTAGAACAACCGAACAGCTTCTGCAATGCCCGAAACCCACCTGAACCGCGATGTTGAAGTCTTGCATGATCATTTTCCAGCTGCTCATCTTAGAGATGTTGAAAGGATTAAAAGCGGCCTCCTCAAGGGGCACAACCAGATTTCCCACTGTGCGCAGCACTTCATCAATGTGTTTTGTGTCACCTGTCACACTCAATAGCTCTGGGCCAAAGATATTGTAAAACTCCTCCAAAATCTGCCCAACACAAACACATGAGAAATAAAAATCTGAAGTTTATTTTACACATTCAAATCTTCAGATATTGTGTGAGAGGTCAGTATTTATGAATTATATGTATATATAGATATAGATATATGTATACACACCAACCTGCAAAACATTGTACAGATCCTGGCAGACAGAAGCCATGTAATCAGTCTTCTCAAACAGTTTCTTACGGTCAAACTCCCAGCGTGAAGCCTTGCTTAATTCCTCAATTTCAGCACGCCTCTCAAAGTAGGATGTCTTCCACTGACTTAAAACCTGCTTAGCTTCGTAGACCTTGGATTTGGCAACTTCCCCGTTGTTTCTGTTTAAGGCACAACACACTGTTATACTGAGACAAGAAAACATCAAATCTAAATAAATGATTCTGTTTGACTACTGAACAATAAATTTGGTTTTACTATAAACTAAAAAGTCTCAGAATATGTAAATGGATCCACATATACTTGAACAGCGTGTGGACATCTATGGCTTGAGTCACACGTTCACACAGCTGCCAGGCAATTCGCTCCATTAAGGGGACCATACGATCGTTCGTGTTATAATGGTAGGAGATCATCCATACAATTTGCAGGCTTTCCATTAGAGGAGGGATGGTCTCCAAGATCACACCAAAATTTGCTCCAGTAGCCAGATTCTAAAACAAACAATGGTAGCTTTGATAAAAGTGAAGGAGAAGATAACACAACAGATCTACAGTCATTCTTTTGATTCCTTTTTCTTGTCCTTGCAAAAAAAATTTATAGATGCATGGAATCTTTAGTTTCATGTAACTACCTTTTTTTTGGGGTATAGTCAGCAATAATGTGCTTACCATGAAATGCCTTTCTAGTGTCTTGAGGAAGCGTATATTTTCATCTGACTCCAAACGGTATTTACTAAGTTCAGCAATTGCTCCCTCCAGTGTATGAACAATGCCTGCATCTGCTTTGGTCGTCACCTGCAGGATCTTCACTACTGCAGGATGTTTAAGGTGTTCACTCAGAGCATTAAGGACAGACGCACGTTCCTGCCAAAGTGCTATCTCAGCCAAAGGGCCAGGTGCCTGGAGGAAAATGGAGAGTTAATGATTGAGTTTAGTCACTGCATGTCACCAGGTGCAGTTGAGACATTCTTTAACTGAATGTTTTCCTTTTAGGTCGATGGGTATTTCTTAAATTCTTGACAATATTGCATGCATTTAGCAGAAAAATGATTTCTCCTGCATTAGTTCCTGAACTGAATCTCAGAACACGAGAAAAATTACAAACCTGTGTTTTTTTGTTTTTCTGCTCCTCAATAACAATGGTTATTTGCGTTTGCCAGTTCATCAAGCACTGCTCCAAGTTTTCTACCATCTCTGGATTCGAAGGCAGGTCATCCACCTCCAGCTCAGGAATGTGCAGTAAAATCTCATCTGCGACATATAGACTAGTTTTAGACTGAATCACTTTTTGTGAATGGGCATAAAAAATAACCTATGTCCTATAGACATTTATCATTACTAGTAGTACTAGTAGTTCTTGCTTGGAAAGTGAGAGAAGAAAAAGCATTTGCTTGCAAATCTTCAGACTCTAATAAAATGCAAAAATCATGGTGAGTTCTTGCCTTTAACAATAGCAATCCCTTGGTACAAATAATTCAACAAACCTTCAAGCTGAAAGTGTTGGAGAGTCGTGTTCAGCAGTCCCAAAAGTTTATGCGTTCTGTTGAGCAACTCATCACGAATAATAAATTGCCCACTTGGCTTCACTAAACTCTTCGTTTCATTTGCTTCACCCTTCCCATTCATCTTCTCCTGATGAGAAACTTCCTCACTTTGATCACCTGCTCTAGCTACTGCCATTTGGTGGGCAGTAAGCATGGGTATATAGACCTAAGAGGAGACGCAGTCAAATATGCATTAGAAAATCTGATGTTTTTCCATATACAATAATAAGATTTATAATAATAAGATTTCAGTCCTACTGACAAAAGTTGCTACTGATCAGTTGAATTTCTTATTTTTCTTACATGGGCAAGTTTGCTTTGCAGCACCTGAAGAGGGTTTCCACTATGCATGCCAATGTCAAACAGTGATGGCATCATGATATTGGCCTCATTCATGTCCAGTGGTTCAACAATAGTCTCTGTTTTATAATACAATAACACAGTATCATGTTTATTGTTTTTTTATAGGGAAGATTAGAAGTGACAAGATTAGAAATAAGTACATCAGAGGGATAAATAAAGTTAGAGAAGCAAAACTGAGATGGTTTGGACACGTGCAGAAGAGTGATAGTGGATTTAATGGGAAAAGGATGTTGAATATGGAGCTGCCAGGCAGGAGGAAAAGGGCAAAACCACAGGGAGGATTTGTTGATGGAGTGAAGGAGGATGTGCAGAGGGTTGGTGTGACAGAGGAAGATGCTAGGGATAGGGTGAAATGGAGCCAGGTGACCTGGGGTGGTGACCCCTAAAGGGAGTAAAGAAGATAAACAAGAATCCTGTAGGCTTGAACATGTTTAAGTATGATGACGATGAGGAACTGGCATCTCACCCTTTGTGTTCCTGAGAAAGTAGAAGACACAAGATTTCAAAAATCTCTCTGGGTATTGGTTGACAGCTACATGAAGCTCAGTGTGATAGACCAGATTAATCTCAGTCCTCTGAAATCAATAAACCAGAAAATGTTACACCTTCTTAACTATCTCGATCCTCTCAATCAATAATGCATTAATAATTATATCAATTTTAAAGTTTGATCTCACATGGCTGTCCCTATCATCATTTGTAAGGAAGTCGGTGGTGTTCTCTGCCCCACTTGGGTCAGGATCTCCAGTTTTCTTTTCTGGGAATGTAAACATTGCAGTTAGACGCTGTCTTGCGGTCCAAATTTCCACAGTATTGTTAAATTACATAAGTAATAAACTTTCTGACAGTATGCTGAAACATGGTCAAAGGTACTAGTAAAACCATCCTACGTTAACCCAAAAGCAATACATTAAAAGGATAAGGGTTCATCGAAACTTTATCCACTTTTTGTAAACTTGTATTAGCTTTCAGAGACACCGGCCTTTCTGACCTGCGGGTTACTGCTAGCCTACATGAGGGCACAAGCACCAGGACCTACCGACGGGAACTTCTACTTCACTTTCTTCCTCTCTAACAGTTTTGAAAAACAGAAGACACGATGGCGAGTCTTCCTCGGAGACGAAGTTCAAATAGCGGATAATTTTCTCTTCTTCTTCCCCATCTCTCCGACTGAGCAGTTCATCAAAACAGTCGGGACATTTCCTTAAATTAAACCCAGCAGACAACCGCTGTCGGATCCACTCCACTCGTAAATCGTCGTGCACCATATTTTTCAAAATATCTTATCCATTTATTTACCATTACTTAACGTCATCATGTCGGTAGCGATTTCAAGCTATGAAACTCCCTGCAAAACGGTGTTTGCGTTGCCTCGGCAACCAAAGGACTCGTGGAGCACGTGGAGAGAGCAGTTTCTGCCCGGAGCTTTGACTGTAAGGCTCAATTTCAGTTTCTGGTCTTTACAGCAAAATATCCGAAATGTACACAAATGACAACGATATTCCATCCGCCTGTTATGCCTTTATGGTAAAAAGAGTGAAGACCCTAAAGGCTACCTATTGAACCACACCAACCATGGGTCCACGTCAGTGGTGTTAGTGCCACAATACCTGGATCTGTAACTACATTACACAAAACTTGTGGATGTGAAACCTAACCTGACAGAATCCCTTCAGTAAGGCTTGTATAAATCCAACTAAAGGAGGGAAGGCGTTTAAGGGCTTGAAGAGGAAAAAAATAATCTCAAATACATTTTATTGACATTAAGAAAGAACAGACATTTGTTGTAAAAGAGTTAGAACCTGAAGTGTATGAACAGAAAATACATGATATTAAAAGGGTAGCATCATAAGAAATTACAATACACCTTCAATTTACATTTTAACAATTTAGCTTTAACAAATCAATTACTAATGAAACAATTTGATCCAACAAAACACGGATTGCTATTTGTGTCACAAAGATTTGACATTACAATGAGCCACTGAAAAGAAAAAGAAAAAAAAAAACCTGACAAAACTTCCCTTTACCAATTCCAATACCAATCCCATACAGTACACTTTTAGAAAATAAGCAAACACTGGTGCCTGGCATGAGTACAATACCTCCAATCTTCACCCATCAAAGGATGTTTGAAAGTAAAAGGCTCGTGACCAGCAGAGCTGAGTCAAAGGATGTGAGCTTTTCCATGGTAGGAATGGTAAGCTGTACAGTAAGTAGTAGGCGCAAAGGCAACAGTGTGAATGCATGAAAGTAATAATCACATTCCTTAACATTCATCTGCAATTCTGATACATTACAAAATATATATGTAAATTTTTTGTTTAATCTGTAAAAGTATTTACATCCCTTCACACACCTGCTCAAACACTTTTCAAAAGTGAAAAGTCAGAGATCCTTTGCTTTGTTTTGGTACTACAAGCTGGGCATTAAGGATGATACATTATGCTGTCGTGGGGTGGTAATTTTGGTAAGGCAGTCAGTGCAATAAAGTCAAGCAATTTAAATGAGAGGTTGGCTCACTATCTACTGTGTGGAAACATAATCTGCCAAAACAAAAACTCATTTGGGGAAAGTTAAAGTTAAAATAAACACATTACTATGAACTAGGATGCTGAAATTAATGACAAAAACTTGCTAAAGAAGAAGAAAATGAGGAAACAAAGTAATAAATAAAGTTCCATCTTATTTAATCACAAATTCCCACAATAAGGTCAAAACTACCAACAAATTGATCCCAAAGGTGTTTTCTAAGTAGCCAAATGTTACGCCCCTTTGCTTTCTTATTACTGTTAATGTCGCCTAATACTAAAATTTTATATACTACATTTGTTTTAGATATTGATCCTGCATTTGGCAGATTTGTCTCTCCATGCAATCTATAACCGTTAACAATTGTACCTTATACAAATTTGATGAGTTACATGTTAAATCTGAGCCTCACATTTCTCCCAAAAACACTCTGTAGTGAAACTTTATGATCCTGATACAAAAGAATCTAAAGTTACATGAATTTTCTGGATCTCACCATACATTTCTTTACATGAAATGTAAATAATAAAAAATGAGAATAAATATCCAAACTATTTGATTATACCTCTGGAAAAGGTCTTCACAAGTACAGAACCCTTTTGGCTCATTTTGGTTCTGTTTACCAACTAAGACAATTTCTCAATAGTCACTTCACAGTAACCCATCCTGCTCAAAGCAAGATGGTAGGAGAGAGAAGGAAAACGGGCAAAACTTGACTCCAGTCCCACTGTAGAATTTATTCTGAAACTCCACCCTGTGGAGAAAAAGAAAAGAAACTGAAATTATGAACACGAAAACAGATACTTCAGAACACACTGAGCCCAACTATCACACGCAGTACTTTAGCGGTTTGTCTTACCAGTGTAGCCGAAGGGCATGAAGGAACGCAGAGAGACCCTCCATTACCAGGAGGATCGACACAGTGAGAACAGCAAACAGACCAAACACTGGCACCAGGAATAAAACCCCAAGTTTTGTGTCCATTCGTAGCCCTGTTCGCATGACCATGGTCCACAGCACCTCTGACAGCTCTGTGAAGGCAAATAATAAAATCTACTTCACCATCCATTTAGAGAAATACAAAATTCGGGCAAATCTCAGGCCTGCCATTGATCAAGAAAAAAGTTTACATGCACTTATCATTGACATTAATGTCACGGTCATGGGTGGTGGTTGGAACCCGGACACCATTGGGTGTTCCAACAGGTCAGTGATCCCAAACACACATCAAAACTGGTTTTGGAATGGATAAAGCAGCCTAACATTAAGCTGCTGGAATGGTCTTCCCAAAGCCCCGACCTCAACACTATGGAAAATTTGTGGACTATGCTTAAAAGCCAGCTCTGTCCAGGAAACCGACCCACTTAAATTAATTTGACCAGTTCTGCCAAGAAGAGTGGTCAAATATTCTGCCAGATTTATGCCAGAAGCTTGTTGACGGCTACCAAAAGCCTCTGACTAAGTCGCAGCTTGCTTAAGGACATTTACCCGAACATTAGTGGTGATGTAGGTATATATTTAAGCCTCTGCGTATACTTTTAACCCTGTGTGATTAGCCAAAAATACTAAATTAATTCAAACAATTCAAAACTACTCTTGCTTATTTAAAGTCATTAAAGGTGTATCCTGTACAATCATGCCACCTTGAAAAAGATTAGAGTTCAAAGAAATCATGAGGATTGCATGTAAGCTTCTGACAACAAATGCTAACAAGGCAGCTAATATTCTGCTGAATGTACTGCTAGTGAGTGGGCATCTCATAGCCTGCATATTTAATCATCATCTGTGCATGTTAGAAAGGACAAATATGGACAATGTAAATAGTTCCTCCATAAGAACAGATTATGTGAGAAATACTGGAACTAGAATAGAGGCCACAACCTGATACTTGACTCTGTAAAATCTATTAAAGTCTGACAAATAGTAACAATTAAGAGCAAAGTCCATTGTAAGATTGTGAAGCTGCACTTTATTTTAGAACATATAATAATTAATGATCTTAAACTCAGGCATCATACTTACGGGCGTGTGCCAAGCTTAGAGCCCAGAGCCTTAGGTAAGAGGCTGTGTTGGAGATGCAACCCAGGCAATACTCTATGGTGTGAATGGACTGATGAAGTATCTCCTCTGCAAAGTCAAACTATTGTATAAAAAAAGACAAATGAATAACATGTAGGAACTGGTAAAAATGTTTGCTTATGAGCAAGTATGAGATGAATGGGCACCACGCCGTTTGCAACACTGACCTCCTCTGAATGGTGATCTCCACTAGTAGAGAGATCACTGTGACTGCTGCCCTCCTCCATGTCATGAGCCCGCATCAGGCAGAGCTCTTCATCACTGTTTCGTCGCACACGCTCATATCCCTAAAATCGCACGGACAAACTAAGCGTGTTTGAAAATTTACACCGAGGAAAAATACTTGGTGATGTTTTTCACATCTTTTAATGCAGGCATGAATCTCAAACCCTTACCCTGTACATTACCAAGCGGTGACTTCCATTTCTTAGCCAATAAAGGTAGACAGGTTTCCCCAGGAGTAAAACGGGCACAGAGAGAACAGCAATGATCACCAGAAATATCTGCAGACCATTCTGGAAGAGCCAAAATAAATAAATATGTTAAATAACGAAGGTGTGGGATTTCTGTGGGATATTTTAAATAACATTAGACTGAATCTGTTCATTAAGCACATAAACACACAGCTGAAAGAGTGGAGCTGCTTACCTGTCCTGGGTAGAGGGGCTGCCCTGTACTATCATCCTGCATGAGGAACATGTTTATGAAGTGGATGAGAATGCTCGGAGCGAGACTGGAGTCATTGAACGAGAAGGCGAGCCACTTGTAGAATATCATGAACACCAGGTATCCAAACAGACTCAGCATGAACACGAGCTCAGGGATGAACACCAAGTACAGGTTGTATTTCTTCCTGAAGTATCTGTTTTTTTGATAAACAAAAAGAAGGCAGACTATTAAAAACTATAACTATCATGTTACTTAAGGAGCTCACATCATGCTTTTTTTGTGCAGCCCAATGTCTACATAGGACAGAGGTATTCTCTCCCACAGAAAATAGACTGCAAGAGTTTCTGTCATCTTAATGTTTGTCAGCATATAATGTATTAGCATAAGCTTAAACATGCATAAGTTATAAACATCTTTTGTCAAAAAAACTAAAGGTTCTGTTGTCGTCTACAAGAGCGAACACAGGTCTCTATTCTTTCCCAGCCCCAGCAGCTAAAATCAGTCGGAACTTGTACCCAAGCCAAATACTGGCTCTTTAAGGGCTTTCACAGGATAATGAAAACAGTAAACTAGTACTTACAGATGATTGTAGGTGCTGAGGATTACCCCAAAGCTCATGTGTATGACCCCGAATATCACTGACATCTTCATCTTATAGGAGTTAAGAAATGTAAGGCGGTTGGTTGCCAAGTTCCAAATCTTTACAAAGGAAAGGTGACAAGTTATTACTGGTAACTACAGGGATTAACTGAAGCAAACAGAATGAATAGCTTTGCTTATTACTGTGATATATTACCAACATGAGGATTATAAGACTATTAATGTTATGGGTCTAATAAGGTTACTTTTACATAAGTGATTCAATAACAACAACAACACTGGCACCAGAAATTTTACTTTATTGAAGAATGTGTGGCTGATAATGTATGAGTGAAATTACTGGTTATCAACCAAACCGACTGCTTTTAATGAGTTTAATCAGTTACGAATTGATCCAGTTTATTGCATCAACAACATCCTGATGACTGATTTTCATTAACCTTTTTAAATAACAGGATTTAAATTTCACACTCCAATAAAAAGATTCATGTACAAAATATCAAAAATAAAGATTAATCACTTTATAAACCACTAAACCATAAAAAGTAATGATAAAATCTATTACGGCAATCAGGCATAACATTATGACCACCTGCCTAACACTGTGTTGCTCCCACTGTTCCTTTCTCTGCAGACCGGGAACACCCCACAGGAGCTGCACTTTTGGAGATGCTCTGACCCAGTCATCTCAAATCCTCATGCTTGCACATTTTCCTGCTTCCAACACATTTCCTTTGATGGCAAAATGTTCACTTGCACCCTAATGTATCCCACCCACTAACAGGTCCCACGATAAAGAGATAATCACTGTTATGCACTCTACCTGTGAGTGGTCGTAATGTTATGCCTGATCAGTATATATATGACATATGATATCGTATTTTTTAAGCTAGCCCTTAAAACTGTCTACTCACCGGATCGATTCCCAGAGGGTACGGCCCATTAAAAACACCTGGAACATTTGGATCCAAAGTTAGCAGGCGATTCTCACGGATGGTACTATTGCTGTAGGGCAAAAATGAAACCCATAGTAGTGTATGTGATTGTGAAACTGATTTTACAAAATTCATGTTATGTTTAGATCTTTAAATACACAGCTGTAAAATTTCTGTTATGTGAAGTTCTTCTTATTGGCAGGTACTTACTTCCACCCTCCTTTTTCGTTAAACATGGGTAACACGCTCCATCCAGAACCAAAGATGTTGAGAGATTTTGAGAAACAGTCATTGTATATCAGCCCAGTGTAGATGGAGAACAGCCCCATCAACAGAATGATATAACGCCCCTCGAAGAATGTGTTCCAGATCTGCGCGTGCACATTAAAATCACTTAATTATACTTCGGAGAGACTCCTTTTACCCATGTAACACAAACAAACTTTCGAAAGGGCATTTTCAAAAAACTCTGGAGCACTCGCCTCATTCCTGGTGTTTTTCAGTTTGCGGTGGTTTTCGTAAAAAACCATCCAGAAAGCAAACAGAGCCATGAGAACGCCATGACCAAGGTCCCCAAACATCACAGCGAACAAGAATGGGAAAGTTATGATTGTGAATGGAGCTAAAAATAAGCAGAAGGGGAAAAAAACAAGCACAGTGAGTTATCATTTAAAGCTTTTTAATAATAAATAGCAATAGTACAAGCCCTGACAACAAAGGCAGCACACTGTCGCTTAGTATGAACATAACTATAATCGAAAAAGTATTATGTAGTAGTAATTAAGTGAGTAAGTAATTAACACCTTGATAATAATAAGTTATATCTGTGATGATGATGCTAATATTACCGCAGCTAGAACAAACAGTTTTGAAGGCCTCATTTATACTGAAACACCTGTAAAAACAGTGTTTCAACATAAAAAGTCACATCATTTACATATATATATAAATACATAGAATTTTGTGACTCTTCCACCAATTTATACACATATAATATAAACAATCGAGTCCGACCCGCGGCCCTTCGCCGCATGTCTTCCCCCTTCTGTCTCTGCCCCGTTTTCCTGTCGTTTCTTCACTGATCTAACTAATAAAGCTGAAAAAGGCCAAAAAAATATATTTAAAAAAACATCTAATCTGAAAGTAGCCTGAGCTAACCCTAAAGGTGTATTGTTACACGGAGCAATTTGCTTATCACGCAGGACATTTCAGGCTGTGGTTGCCTAGGTAATAGTGTAATGTATCAATCACTGGTATCCTGTGCTCTCACTGATAGGCATGTCAGTTGAGAGACAGAGTGTATCTCAGGACCCGGCCCCCTTAGCTTAACATGTGCTGATGTAGCTGTCACCTCTTTTACTTTCAATACAGAATCTCAAAAAAACATTCAGAATTATAAAGTGCTGGCTTTGACACATTAGTTGGGCCCATAGTGTGTGTGTGTGTGTGTGTGTGTGTGTGTGTGTGTGTGTTAGACAGATAGACAGGTGCACATCTCACTTACCAGGGTTTACTTCCCTGTAGCTGCCCACTCCGTAGGCGTCCACAATGTTCTGAAATCCAGAGGTAAACTTGTTGGTCCTTATCAGGGTGGGAGGAGTGTCAGTTGTGGGGATACGATTAACAAAGGAAGGAACTGTCGCTCCACTTTTCCTCTGAAACATCAACGGGAAGTTTTACATGTAACATGTGCTTTCATCATAATAAAACTGAGCCCTTTAAATAACAGCAAAGGTTAAATAAGCAGAAAAGCCTCCAGTCAGGCTGAAGCTCCTCACCGATCCATCTTCTAGCGCTCTCCGCAGCGCAGGAATGTCACTGACAGGACACCACACCTCTGCGATCAAACACTTATTGGTCACATCAAAACTACACAGGTTCAGAATATAGTAGATGGCCTTCATCTTCTTGACCTGGATGACCCAGGTGTAGACAGATTCTGAAGCCTTGATCAGGACCTGTCTCAGGTAGTCTTCTGTCCTATGAAGCACCTGGACACAGTAACGGGTAAACAAGACTGTTAGTGTGATCTATAGCTTCAAAATATTAAGAATTTTAAAAAAAGAGAGAGATTAAAAGTTACAAAACATTTTCTTTTATTTCTAAGACGATGTATATGACCTTTAAAAAGAAAAACATGTTAAAATTTAGACCTTTGTGAGTGTTTGTGTGTGAATATGAGAGGAAAAAGCTATAAGACAGGCAAAAGACAAAGCAGCAGAGAGATAAAGAGAGAGAGGCATGCATAAAGGAGAAAAAAAAATCAACTTTCAGCTGAGGCCTCATGTAGATCATGTGCTACAGCGGCTGAGTGCAATTCCATCTTTCAGTCACGGTGGGTTAATGCTACCAGGATTCGCAGTGCAATGCTCTTGTTAGGAGCTGAGCTGTTTGGGCCGTTTTGATCACTGGCTAACAAGAACAACAGGCAGGTTAGTCGTTCAGAAAATAGATCAACCATTTCATTTTGTTCTTTGACCGTGAGAAGAAGTTCAAAGCAGAAATCGTGTGTATAACATAAAGAAACTCGAGTATTGTCATGTCACACGTAATAACTTTTTCTGTCCTTAACTAAACACCTGTGTGATCAGATAATTAAACAAACACAAGACATACAGTTTTCAGGTCCTGAATGCGAGTTCTTAGTCCTTCCACAACATCGTCCCTCTCCTCATTGTTACTGGGATAGGGGTACAGGTGACAGTGGTAGCTGTGGAGAGGAAAAAGTATGCTATTATTTATAGCTCACTACTATTGGGCAAAGAGTCTTAAACAGATGCAAGCCTTTTAACGAGTCGTGTGTAATATTTACCAGTCACAGATCTTTTTCACTTTCTGACCAATTTGGTCTCCCCAGTAGGAAATCAGGAACACCACGCTTTTGGTAGGCTCACCCTGCAGAAAATGGAAGTGTTCAAAAATAAAGGAGGCATCACTGACACAAAAAATAGAAGCTTAATATGAGAAGGTGATATTTATATCTGCAACTTCAATACAAAAAACTAAGGAAAACAAAAAAACTGATTTATATGCATTTATACAATCAGCTGTTCTTTACCAAAAAAAAGAGGAAATGCAGTTAATATGACCTGAAAGCTCTTTGACCTTGGAAACCCCAGTTTTTGAAAAAGTACGACTCTCTCCGTCTCTTTTTGTGAAGTTTAGTGATAAGCGTTAACACGACTTTCCGATCTTCCATCAGCAAAAATCCATCTGACATTCCATTAGTGATCTGTGCCATGCCTGACCTCTGGTCAAGCAGAGGAAATTCCTAAGTGGAATAGTGGTATCTCTCACTATGAATAGACAACATCACAGCACTCACTGTTTATATCAACAACTAGTAAAGAATACTTAAGAGCTTCAACAGAGTCCTCTCCTATTTTGTCCTATAACAAATCTGGGATTTAAGCCTTGGGTGGTCCTGAGTCCGGATAAACTGGGAAGGTTGTGTCAGGAAGTCAGGACATCCTACATAAAATCTTTGCCAAATCAAACATGCAGGTCACCAAGAAGAGCAAATCCGTGATTCACAACTCTCTACGATACTCTCCCACCTCCATCCTCTGATCTCCAACAAAACAAGACTGACTTGTTCTCGGTAATATTTAACATCATCAATACCATGTATGCACACAGCAAGGGAGGGGGGAGATAGAAAAAGAGGCGGGGGAGTTTATTTCCTATTTCTACCATGAAATGAAAGTAATGTGCATAGCGGGAGAGTTAGTCACATTATTGACCTTTACATACAGCAAGCCTACAATAATTAGTGGACATAAGTGGACCGAAAAAAGGTGCACGGGTAAAACTTCTGAAGCCTGACAGGCTAATATATAATTAATAGGAATGGCAGGGAATCAACTTTGGCTCAGTGGGTAATCTGTCTTATAATTTACAAGTGGAAATCCCAACTTAAAAGACAAACTTGTAGGCACTTAGGTATATAAGCAAATTTTCTCATTATTACACGTGGACAAAGATGTTAAAATCAATTTGTACTAAAGTTTTTAGTGTGCTATTAAAGCTAACTTACAGTTAATTTTATTTAAATCAAATAAACCCGGTTCATTAACTTGTTGTACAAAGTCAAATATCCTGAATCAAGCCTAGTTAGGAAATGAGATACAGCCAAAATATTAAAAGAATGCTTCTTTTGTTTCTTTCTGCCCCATGTTTTTATGTCACATCGTAAAATATAACACAAGCAAATTTGAATCCAAATCATGTTTAACCTACCGTATCAGGATCTTCCAGATACTCTTCAACTTCAGCATAGCTAAGGATGGTGTAGCCTTTACACACTCTCCAAAGCATTCGCTCAAACGCCTCGATCTTCACCCTCTGAATAAGGCCAGAAATGAAACTGCAAAAGACAAACGAGCAGCTGTCAGACCTCATCCTCTATCAAGATCAATTAAATGAGTTAAATATAAATAAAAATTTTATGTATCCATGTGAAGTGAATGACACCAAGTACATCCTGACTGCACTAGCACTGTAAGTTTAGCCACCTTTTCTTTGAGCCCTCATTGTCACTGCTCATTCAGCTAAATCTGTGTCCCACCACACTGTCTTTCTGTTTTTACAAAGTCTAAATATATGTTTGCTTCATTAATCAGTTACTGTCAAAAAAGCCACAGCTGCCTCACAGTTTCAGAGCAGCTTGTGAATAGCTTGTTTGTTTGTGGGTGTTCTATGTATAAAGTGCATCTGTGAGTGAGAAGAGCAGCGGCAGACAGAAAAGGACACAGAAAACTATTTAGAAAGAAAATAAATGTGCATCTGTCCTCATTCATGTGTAGCATTCACTTTGCATAACATAAATAAAATGCGGACTGATATGGCTGACAGAATTTTATCCCTCACCCCAGTTTGGCTCCTAGCCTCTGCATGCTGCTGTAGTCCATCAGTGTGTCTTTTTCCAGGAAGGGAAACTCCTCATACTGTGCTTGCAAGGGCTCCCGCTATAAGTCAAGACAAGATGCAGGAGGGTAAAGAAGGCAATCGAAATGAAATCAACCAGCAGACTAATTTCCCCGCAGTGAAAGAAAAACATTGTGGCATCGTAGTGAGAATGTGGGTTTTTCAAGAGGTGAGCCAATACAAACACTAACCTCAGCATTTCTTTGGACAAAGTTGCGGGTGATGCGCAGCATGTGTGTGTACTCTGTCAACTCCAGCAGATTCCTCTGCAGCTTCTCCTTATTCCTGGTGACTTCACCTAATTCCACCTCTAGCCTCTGCAGCTGCTCCTGAGAAACAATAAGAACGTGTAATATTTAGAAATATATGACAGCAATAATAATACTAAAAATGATGATTATGATCAAAATAATAATAAGATAGTAACTAACCATTATAGTCATGACATGCTTGGGTAAAGGAGCTGCTGGGTTCACATCTGTTTCTGGCAGTGAAATATCCGCTTTCTTGATTTCCCTCAGAAGGTATCCTGTTATAAACAACGAGACATTTTTAACTTTTTAAAACAATCATAACCGCTTCCAAACACCATGACCAGCCTTTGAAAAACATTGAAATTGAAGACAAGTCTGACAGTGTGCTGCTCTCTTCCTAATTTAATAATCCAGGGTTTGGTTAATCAAGTTAAGCATTCAACTAAATCTACAACCAGCTGACATTTCCCATGACTCGATTCAGCTTCAGTGAGAAGATCTTCTTCCCACCATAAGGAGCCTCAAACTATTAAAATCTCAAAGACTAACATATGCTTACCGAGGATCCTCTCCATTTCTTCACATTTTTTGATCTCATTGACATGTTTTCTCTGGAATGCGTTAACAGTGGGATTGAGCTGAAACAGGTGAAAAGTACATGTTCGTTAGCACCTTCTCATGCAGGACTCAGAACATATCTCATGAAGAAACTATTAAAACTGTGCAATAAGTCTATGCATGATCCAATTTATGATAGCATTATGACATATGCCGGTGACTTCCGCGTTCACTTTATGTAGTGAGCAAACAGGTCACCGCACTATTTGATCAGTGTAGAAAACTTATAGAGCACTGTCAGAAAATTCAGCTACAACTTTTTAAGTGATGAATTACTGTTTACAACAGATTCAAAGCGCTCTGTTTTCGTACTTACATCTCTGAACTCCACTAGCCCCAGTTCTCCAAGTTCACTGATGCAGTCGTACGCGGACCCAGACTGTAGAAACAGCTGGGCCAAACACATCTCTTCACCCCGGAGCAGAGAAGTCATCGTGACAGTTCTATCTGATATTCCCCTCTTCCGCAGGTGGGCTAATGTTAGCAAGCTAAACGGTGCTGTTTCTCCAGACTTTATGTTAGCGATGTTCAGTCGAGTAGTCCGTAGTCCTTGTCATGATGTGGCTCAGGTGATAAAACTAGACTTCCCTTACATAATTCCTGATTTACATATCTATCGTTACAGCACACTATTGCTATTAGCTAGCTAACTGGTTAGCCAAGCGCCGTGTTGTTGACTCTTGGATGGGGAAAAAATATTTCAATAAAGTTGGATCTGAAGCTAATAGACAATCAGTGTTACGACCGCTAATCCTAGTACGTGGCGAAAAGTCTTCTCAGACTTTACCAAGTTTTAGCCTACGTCCGTAACATTCACGTCACTGTACTTCACACTGTTGAATGCGATCAACTTCCACGGTACCCAGTGTACCTTTGACCAATGACCGCAGCCTCCTGGAGTCTGCGCACAACACAGTCAACCTAACATTAAGCCCTGAACTCTGACTGAAGGTTCATGACCAGAAACTAAAAAAAACTTCTACCTTTTAGACATTTTTCTTTTTCTAATTTGATTGGAGAAATAGAGTATGGAAGGTTGTTTACACCACTGAAAAAAGCCAAACGCAAAGACTCAAACTTCTGAGTAAGTTTAAATTTTGAGATACAGTATTTTCCCCCTTCCTGATTTCTTATTATTTTGCATAATTTTCACACTTACATGTTTCAGATCATCAAATTTTAATATTAACAAATAAAGATAAATGAGTGAGAGCCATTATCAACACATGGAGAAAACTTGGAACAGTGGTGAATTTTTCCAGCAGTGGCCGGTCTGCCAAAATTACTCCAAGATCTCACTGATGACACATCCACGAGGTCACAAAAGACCCCAGACCAACATCTAAAGAATTGCAGGTCTTACTTGCCTCAGTTAAGGTCAGAGTTCATTATTACAGTAAGAAAGAGACTGGGCAAAAATGGCATCCATGGGAGAATTTAAGGAGAAAACTACTGCTGACCAAAAAAGAACACAAAGGCTTGTCTCACATTTGCCAAAAAAACATCTTGATGATCCCCAAATATTCTGTGGACAGATGAGATAAAAGTTAAACTTTTTGGAAGGTTTGAGTCCCATTGGATCTGGTTTAAAACTAACACAGAATTTCATAAAAAAAAGCATCATTCCACCAGTCCAACATGGTGGTGGTAGTGTGAGGGTTTGGGCTGCTTTGCTGCTTCAGGACCTGTTCAAATTGCTGTAATTGATGGAACCATGAACTCTAAATGTCCAGCTATCAGTTAGTATGTTGAAGCTCAAGAGCACTCAGATTATGCAACAGGACAATGATGTGGAAAAAAATGATCTGCCAAGCGTGGCACAGCCAGTTATTAGATTTAAGAGCATATACTATCTAGGACAGGGCCAGGTATTTTTGAATAGCTTTTTCCATTAATGAACTGGATTTTGTATTTACTTGGGAAAAAGAAAGTTTTTACTTTCTTTGTCTAAAGTTGAATTTTATTTGATGGTCTGAAACACATGTGACAAATGAGTAAAAAGAAAAAAAGAAAAAATCAGGATGGCGGCAAATACTTTTTCACAGCACTGTAATTACCCAAAATTTTGACTTGTGGATGGCTTTCTTTTCAGTGGCAGAAGCAAGCTTCTATAGGAGGTAAAATAAGTCTCATAAATCTGATTTCACAGACAGAATAAATCTTTATTAAGATTTTATCGTTTAGGTTCTTCTTAAACCATTTTATAGTCGTGTTTATGGTGCTGCTGAAGTGAACTGCAAATATTAGGAAGTTTATTACGTATTGTTTAAAAAACTAAGAAACCGAGAGAATGAGATCCTCCTTAAAAATGACATTTGAATCAGCACTTCCCCAAAATGGCACTTGCACTGCATTACTCATACAATGCATTTGCATTTTTATCAAACTGAGCACAGAAATTGGTAACTGGCTGTCACTGAGCATGTACAAGCCATATCATCAAAAAACCAAACAAACAACTTAGTAATTCATCAGCCCAAACTAAAGCCTAATTGCCCAAAATGTCCTTTATTTGAGTGCATTTGTGTAATTTCCCTGTTTCCATTTTGTTGTGCTGTTAGTGTATTCAGAGCGTGCCGTAAAGAAGACGCCAGAGGTTCATTTATACTATGTTCCATTTTCACTGTGTATCTAGTGGACATTTGAAGACAGTACACAGAATAGTTTGTGTTAAAAAGAAATAAAATGTAGATTCAGTGTGATGACTAAAAAAGTGTAAAAAAAAGAAAAGAAAAATTACTCTAAAAATAAAATAGTGCAAAATGAAAAGGAAACATAAATTAACAAAAGAGGAAGTGATGTGACTGTGTAGACACACCTCATCAGAAAGTGCACACTGCAGCAATAAACAGCAAGAGAACGCTGACTGATGCACATCTGTGGCTGCATTAAACATTGGCCCGTAGGCGGCATTCAGTAATCATTTGATGATTATCTCTTACAGCATGAAATACCACATTAATAAATACTGTCAGCACACTGTCTCACAAATGAATACTTCAATGTTTTTACTTTATTTTTTCACTAACATTCCTGCTTCTTAATTTAAATTGCACTGGTGATTTCTTTCAGTATCACTCTGTTACGTCAACCTTGAGGTAATTTAAATTAATTATACTATAAAATATAGTAAATAACTTTAAACCCTGGTCTATAACCACAAGGAGCAGTAACTGTGTTACAGCTGTTGTTGTCTGCGTGACGCTGAAAGAATATTTTGCTTCTGGGTGATGACCCTGAGCGACGTGAGAACAACTGAAACCTGAAAACAACAACAACCAAGAATCAAGTCCGATGAACTGAGAAAGTAATAGAAAAATATTTTTATTGCAAAAAGGTTCACAAATACAACAGTTTATATTCCTACAACAATCATAGGAATAAACATGTAAGTTACTGTGTTATTATAGAAAAAGGTGTCATTATCCTCAGTGGCACTTGAAACCATCGTCACTGAGTTTTAGAGAGCAGAGTTGTTCCACGCCTGTCTGATTTGTCTCCACGGGGTGCCAAGAACTGAGGCAACGATAAAGAAGAAAACCAAGATCATGCCCTTAGCCAGCGACTGAGAAAATGGCTCGCCTGTGAAGGATAAAGGGAAAGTAGGTCACTGACTGTAGTCTCAGTAACCCAAACTTTTAGAAATGTTTCTAGGGGAAAAAAAGTGAAACACATGAGAGGATTTTTTTTTTTTTTTTAATTCACCTCAGGATCAGTTTTATTCACTACTGCATTTAAAAATACATTTAACCAGAATCTTATTAATCTAGAACTGATTTTGGTACAATTACACTGTATATTAAATTGTAATTTGGAGTAGAGGCTGTGTCGCTCTTGTTTAAGCTTTTAGGTGTAACATTGGATAAAATTATTTTCAAACCACAAACAGAATTCAGAGGAATTGTCCTCTGGGTAAGGACGCTTTCTAATTGAATAAATAATGTCCAAAAGGAAAGAGTAAAAACATTGCACATTTTCTATAATTTGATCAATTCTCACCTGTGTAATACTTGGTGATGGGAAAGGCGAGTTCAGGCCAACACACATCATTCCTGTTACAGTCATATTCTGTGAAGTTAATGTAAAACCTAAAGGAAAAAATGTATTTAAAAAAGCAACACTTTGTTAGAAACAAAGTACACTGGAAGTTATTAATCAGCCTTTAAACTGTATCTGGCATAACAACTGTTTCTGCTGCATTAAGCACCTGGTTTTTGGTGGTGTGGTGTTGATAGGAATGTCAATAAATGTGACCGAGGAGGTGATGGAGAACAACTGAGGCTCCTCTGGGTCCACACACGAAGAGACAGCACCTCCCCCACAGTCCAGCGCCCAGTTAGACGGGCTATTGCTAAAACAGAACAGAATTCTTTATATAAAGTGCAATAATTAATAGCCCCTTCTGAATAAAAGCTACACTTTGCATTGTAATCTGTACGCATCTAATACATACCTGACGTGCAAAGCACGGATTTCCCTCTGAGGTACACCCTCTACCACTCTGGTGATAACACTCCAAATATGGATATGCTGGTGGGCCGGAATATCGTAACATGTACTCGTACTGTTTTCCACTGCTGTGCTTGAGTTCAGTATGACAACTGGAATTTATATGTTGTGAAAAGCACTTAGTCAGAACCATAAAAAAATACTTTGGCAGAACTAGAATGGCAAAAATAAACCTAATATAATTAAAAAGTAGACAATTTTTAAAAAAAAAAAAGAAAACTGTTTCTTTGCACTGTGTACTTACAGCTTATGTTTATCCAATCTGCCATAGTTAGAAAATCTGGGTTTCCACTCTTTGCCACATATGTGGCTGCAATCAAGTCTGCCTGTAGGTTAGTAACAGTCTCTCTAAAGAGGAAAGAAATTATATTAAATAGCACATATATCTACATATATACATTAGAGATGTAATCATACAAAGCCACTGACCTCAGGAGGCTACACTGAGTTAGATTTTGCTGGCTGACGGGCAGCAGACATCCTGATGTTGAATTCTCTCCAAACAGAACCAGTTTCATCCCAGCAGTGGAACAGAGTCCATCACTCACTGGACGCCAGATCAGAAAATGGAGATGACTAGTTATCTTCAATGTAAGTCAACTTGATTTAACTGAAATGTACAGTTAAATTAAAAAATAGAGTTTTTACGGGACTCCGTGAAATCCTGTGGAAAACTAAGTACCCCCTTAATAGTTCCATAGTAATGAAGATTGTAAGTAGCAAACAGAGGCTTGTAATCAAGACTTTTTATTAACTGATAGAATCAAGGAGCTGCAATGCACCATTCAAAGTCCAGACCTCACCCTGACTGAAATGCTGCGACGGGATCTAAAGAGAGCTGTGCATAAACGAATGCCCAGAAGGCTGGACTAAAATTCTTTCACAATGATGTGAAAGACTGATCAAGTCATAAAGAAAATGATCACTTCAAGTTTTTGCTACTAAAAATGGCTCTGCATGCTACTAAATCATAGTGTCACATAGTTTTTCACATAAATGCACAGAGTCCCATGAAAACTTTCTTTTTTATATGACAGTATGTATTCCACTATTAGGTTACATGCATTCATCTACTAATCAGGAATCTTTATGGATTTTACCTGGTTTCCAAACATTAACTGATGTCCTTTTTATTAAGCCTGTGTTGTCATCCAAAGCTTCCATGATTCCAGCAATAACAGGCCTTCCCACCTGGTAACCTGTCATTAAAAATGTGTGCACATGTTTTTCCCAGGTACTGTAAATACTTTATTTTATACAAAACCTCCCCTTGGTCCTACCTGGGTTGCCCGAGTTTGGCTCGCCAGAAAATTCTCCATTTAGAAATGTGGCAGAATACTTTGTGGTTAATGTTGCTGTTAAGACAAGAGAATACCAAAAATGAGTTAAAACTACAGGAAAATAAAACAATAACTTAATGACAAACAAAGCTAAACAACGGCCAAGCATTATAGCACTTACCACGACTATTTAAAATGATAGTCCCAACAGTCCGTGTCAGTGTGATGCCTGTGATACCATTTTCTTTCCAGTAGAACTTGTAATCCAGCGCTAACGTCACATTTTCACAAACCAACATCTCATCTTTGGAAAAAAATGCCAAAACATGTCAACATTAAGGTCAATGAAACATTTGAGTTGTTTTAGTAATGCAGCAATGTAATGTGGATACCTGAGGGGGCAACTGCATCTATTATGAAAATAAATGGACTCGTATCAGCAGCCACTTCATCCATTACATCCACCACAACATCACCTGAAATACAGGAATAAAACAAAACCATTTTTAAACAGCTCGACAATCAAACAGCTTCAAAACACTTCAATGCTTTTCTATAATTTGTTATATTTAAAAACTACCTCCTTGCCCATTCTTCACTTTAATGCTCAGATTTCTGGATAGTGTCTGTAGAGGATATCCAGTTGGACAGGACAGCAGCAGAGTTGTACAATCAAAGTTGAAATTTTTCAGAAATGCTACAGGAGCATTGTTTACACACAGGCCAAAGACCTTCTGTGGAACAGAACAGTTGTTACATTAAGTGTTAGCTGTCACTGCTTGGAATACTTATATATAAAACAAGCCTATGAAAACGGCATTAAAAACACGCTAACACTAACCTGAGGAATAGTGAAGTATTGGCCATTTAATGTGAAAATTGGATTTCCTTGAATATAAACATCAACTGGGACTGGAGCTGACAAAACTGGACTTTGAAAGGATGGACCAGGCTTAGGTGCACTAGACAGGTGAAAAGACAAATGATGATAACATGACACATGAAATTCCTTGATAAACTGCGAGACTGAAATATATTTAAACCTTTCTCACATTGTGCCTCCCTTGTAAAAGTGACCAAGGTAAGGGTTGTTTTCAGGGGGAGAGTTGACACATAAAAATGGAAACCAATCTGGGGAATTTTCTGTGGACTGCACAGAACACTGATAATCTGGAGCAGGAGAGACCTGCCCACCAAAGGGCCCTGGCAGACAATGGGACATGAACAGCTTCAAATCTTCATTGGAACAATCCTGTTGAGGGGGAAATCACAAATTAATCATTTGCTGATCAATACAGAAGAAAATATTTGTCTAAAATCCACTCCTGCCTTTTAAAAAATATCACCTTGTCACAGCAGCAGAGTATGTCACACACACTGGATGTCAGGTCACAAGGACAAGGGCCCAGGGGCTGGTACACTTGGTTTGGAATAACTGTTTTATTATCTGAAATGGAGAGGTCATTTTTTGTTGTTTGAAACAAAAAATTAGAATGAAAGCACTTCACAGTGAGACACAAGTTTCATTTGAATTACCAGATCCAGGATTAGCAGGAACCAACAGGGCATGTATCTTGGCCTGGATCAATAGCGATGCCTGGGGTGTACCGTCCACACAGGCAGACACCTGAAGGGCCTCCAGGATGCACAACGCTCTTTGACAGCAGTCTGTGTTTGTATCATTGTTGCCACATAAATGTAGACTTTGATTCAGTCTTAGATGAACTCGAACTGCAGTCTGGGACACCAAATGAAACAAACAAGACCATGAAGAAAATGCATGTCCAGGGATCAGCTTTATCAAATTAAATGTGTGTTTTAATTAACTTAGGTGCTTGTGTCTTACTTCATCGTCGTTGCACCTGTTTGCTATGTCTGCCAGCCTTGTTTGCTAGTGCAGGAGTCTTTAGCTGGCTGCTAACTCTCCACACCGGATAAAGGTTGGAGTTGAATAGTCTACCTTCAACCTCCTTTTCCTAAGCACTTTTCCTTGATCACTATGGAAAACTTCATGCGGTCAAGGAAAAGAGTGAAGATGAACGTATAAGGACTCAGGAAAACAGACTCTGTCAGTGCGACAGCGGATGTCTAAAACACCTACTAGAATTTGGACTAGAGTGTTACTCCAATGTATCTTTACCATATTTTTTCAGGCAGGTCATATAAACAAGAACCACCAGTGAAAATATCACTTCACTGGTTTAAATTTTTAAAAAAGAAAAAAAAAACATATTCTATATAATACATTTCTTCTCTTCTTATTTTTCTGCTGCTGATTTGGTGAAAATCCTTTTATTCTCCTTGTTTATAGATTTCTAGGTCCTCCATTCATCACTTATCACAGCTGACCAGAAGAAAAAATTAATAAATGAAGATCCTAAAAAGTCAACAGCAGGCATTACTGATGTTATTCGAACTTCAGCAAATTTAAAAGCACTTTGAAATAGTAAATATAACTTATAATCTTAATTTATATTCTGTTTAAGTGTGTTTTGTTGATCGTTTTCATGAATGGTGGGATGGTGCATCCCTATGAATTATTAAATGAATTGTTATAGGCTGGCTTGAGAGAGCCACCACATCATCCTCTCCTCACATTACATGTACATTTTTAACTCACATCATTTATTATTTGAAATAAACTTAATGTTTCTAAAAACTCTGGTGTGTATTTCTTCAATTTTATGCCACAAAAAGGACAGGACAGGCCTCTTACCTTTCCCAGTTGCTCCCTTGTGAGGACCCAGTTTGTTTCTTCTGCTACACATGATGGAGAACCAATGTTTCCTGTTAAAAGAAAATCAAACCATCAACAACAACCAAATACGTCCAAAATTAAAGCAAAACACGTAATCACTCTACTAAATTCTTCTAATTTTTGCGAGTTTCTAAGCTGGACATTTTTAAAATGCAGTTAACTAATTAACTTAAAGACACTTGTTTTGGTGCCTAAACCAGTAAAACAATATCACCTCCAGACCATGCTGAGGGGGACCAAAGATGATATGTGTCCTGGAGCTTTTACCTGTTGTGTTGGATGGAGAAACTGTCCTCAGGCTAAGAGAGAAACCCGAGGTGTTTCCCAGCAAAACTGCAGTGACCACTGGTCCCGTTGCAATCACAAAGGAAGGCTGGAAAACTGTCAAAACAGCTATATACGTCACATATTAGCTATAAAAATTCACTAAAAAATTAGCAAGTGCTCGTTTCTCAGGTAGGTTTTGCGAAGCTATTTTAAAGTATATTAAATATAAGGTCTTACCGACAATGTTTTGAGTGTAAGCCAAGCAAGCGAACAGTAAAACATGTGTAAAGAACGAAGAATATAACAATACGTTCACATTAGCCATTTGGTTCGCCTCAGGAAGTCGACATATTTGTAAACTGTTCGTGATGTCCTAGCAACGTCCTTAACCAATCACAGCCCATAATGAGACCGGAGAGATTCTCGCTTGGCGGAAACAGTAAAATAAAGAAGAGCGACATCATCTGGTCAGGAGTGGTTTATGCTTACAGGCTCAGAACTTCACTGGCCTCTGGTGAAGAAAAGCAGAATATTATATTGATTGATTGATTGATTGATTGATTGATTGATTGATTGATTGATTGATTGATTGATTGATTGATTGATTGATTGATTGATTGATTGATTTTATTTCCCTCCAATGCATGCCACGATTCTGTGGATACTAAGTACCAGAATAATGAGAATGAGTTAGTAACATCACAAAATCAACTAGAAACACTTAAAATATGTAATTTATTATTCGATAATGACATAAAAAGATCAACATTTGAGGACAGTATATATAATATTTAGCAAAAGGGATGGTTATTACTGATGTGTCACACACAAAACAAAACAAAACAAAACAAAACAATTGAAATTGGTCTTGAAAATAAAAAGAAAACGCATTTATTAATATCCAAGGTCACATTCTTCATTCAGATAGGATGGGCAATTAGATCCAGTTTTTGCTTTGTATCATTCTGTAAATGCTTATGTGAATTACTTAAAAATGTCTTAGACAAACTTATTAGAACACCTGCCCTAAAAACAAGAAAACACAAATATTTTAGAAATCTGTCAAAAACGTGATAAAACTAAAAATTATGTTGTTATCTACTGGACAACTAACAAACTGAATTCACTTATCATACTCAAATGTGAGCCTGTAACACTGGACATTTTTTGAGAAATCAGAAACTACACATAAAATCGAATAAAAACAAATTTGTCACTATTTTTTCTGTGGGTTTTTTGTGTTGTTGTTTCGTTTCGTTTGTTTGTTTGTTTTTATTTTTGCGAAACAGTACATTTGAAATTTGAAAATCTATGGATACCAACAAGAACACTTGCGGCCTCTAGGTGGCAGCATGTGGCTGCAAGTCTGCGATGACAGCTGCTCTAAAAAAAATAGTAGAAGAAGAGTCTTGTCACGTGACTTGTAAATCAACGTGCTCGCTGGGGCTCTGGAAACAGTACACATCTGTACTGTGGAACTGGGGTGATGATGCTGGGGTTTGAAGAGCTGCTGAGAAGTCTGCGGGACTGTGTGATCTCCGAGAATGAAGCAGCTGAGAACGTCAGTCGGACTCTGAGGCAGTTTCTTCTGAAACTGTCTGAATCCTCCAGGTAGCAGCTGCACCTCAGGCACTTGGCTATTTTCTAAAACACTGCATGCTGTTCTGAAAAGTTTGGATGAATAAGTGCGCTTGCGTGAACAGGAGCGGCGTGAAGAGATGTAAGGAACGCCGCTTGGAGGAAGCTGTCCAGCTGCTGAGACAACTTTCTGAAGCACAGCTGTCTGGTTTAGAAAACGACCATCTCACACTTCTCGTCAGGCTGCTCATATCCACGCAGCTGCAGATGGTCGGCATCTCCACAGCTTGTCGCAAAGTGGACCAGGTTGGCTTTACTTTGTGTCAGATGTGGCTGTTCACTGCTTAAAGACAGAAAGGCACATTTACACCTTTATTTTATTCCTTCACAGATGTTGCAGCATTTAGCAAAGGTGGACCACCAGCTGGTTTTTAGAGAGACCCGTGAGTGTTTCCACTCCGTAGTCCACACTGACCAGGTACAGAGCCCTCACTTCGCTTTGGTTTGTCGCACATTTCCATAAAAGGACTGCAGCTAACTTTGACCTTGTCTTCGTTACAGATTTTGTGTTTTGAGGATTTGCAGAGAGGTCAGAACAAACTTAAACTTAAATATCTTTTTGGTAAGTTGCCACCTTTAACTTAAATGTTTAACTGTTGTTCTTGCATATATATACACACACTGTCTGCAGCTTGTATGTTCCTGGAAGACAGCACTGTTGGCCGTGAGGTGTGGAGGGAGTCATACATGTCCATGCTGAACAAAGTGTCTGAGTTACTCCCTGTCGCACTGCAGCAAGAATCCTTGAGAGATGGGCCGCTGTGCTACATTACAGTCAAGGTATGCGAGGAGCAGTGTGGATCATCATCAACTTACTGTGTGATCTCTGTCACTGACCGGAGAATTATAATCTCTGCAGGTGTGTTTGCAGGTATTCCAGCTGTTGTCCAGTGAAGTTGCTCCTCTGGTGTGGGACGAGGAACAGAGAGCCCCAGCAGTGCAAAAGATCCTGCAGACCCTTATGGCCATAATACTTGGACAGGTTTCTAAAGAATTCATTAATCACTCACTTATGGGATAAATGTCAGCTGTTACAGCTTAATGCTGACTGTGTCCTGTCGTGCAGTGCTGCAACAAAGACACTCGTCTTCTTGCCGGCACCGCTGTGGCCATGCTGATCAACACAGCATCAGAGAACGGAGCTGGAGGAGCTGCAGCCTGGAGTCTCCTACAGGTCTCTCACTTGGGTATGGAAGAAGTGACATGAATGTAGAAGCAAATAAAGCGCTGGAATTTGAACAGATATTAACCCAAGCAAACAATCTGCCAATAAATGTAATACATATTGAACTATGTCTAAAAATTGCTCAGAAACTATGCACACATGGTGTGTTATCACAGATTCTGCAGCACAATGTAAGTGTGTAAGCACTCGTTGCTGAATAGCTACTACTTCCTGTTATTTCTCAGAGCCCTGGCTGCTGGCTGTCGGTGTTCTCCGGGTGCAGTGCGACCCTGCAGAGAAGGACGGCGTGGGCAGGCTGGCTGTGTGCAGAGGTCTCCTGACCTGCTGTCGACCTCACATTTTGCTCAGTTCACATGAGGACGCCCCAGAAGTAAATCTACCTGAAGTCCACCTCAGAGAATTCATTGTGGTTGTGCTTGCTTTCATTACCAACCTTTTCTCTTTAGAATCGCCTGCTGCTGCTGCACGGTTTGTTTCCTCTGGTGTTTACTTTGTGCGAGGAGAAGCTGGATTGCCACTACTTTGCCTTCGAAGGTGAGTAGCTGTCTGAGCTGTTTGTTCATGCTTTGCAACACTTCTATCGCCTACATAAACCTGAGGTGTTGTTGCAGTGTTAAACTTATGGCTGAAGAAGGTGAAAGAATGTCTGGCTGATCTGTGGAAGGTGACACATGTTCGCCTTCTTTCTGACAGCTGCAGTCTGCTGCAGCAGCTCATTCACCTCACCTGGACCAATGCAGAAAGCCCGGTGAGAACAGAACTACTATTATTAAGTGAAGTGGGACGTTTTTTTAATATTAAACTCTTCGATAGACAAAATTGGCATATGGAAAGAATTTTTGCTTATTGATGCTTTATAAGCAAAAATTAGGAAAACTGGAATACGGCAAAAGTCTTTGTAGAATAAGGATTGCAAGTCATGACCAAACATAACCAGAAAATAGGCTGCACTGTGTACAGTGCGTGTCTCTGCCTATTCTGCTCATGACCAAGACTGAGCAGAATAGGCAGAGGAAAGGGCAGCAGAAAAAATATCCTATCCTATCATATCCTACTCCTCTGTAATTCTTTAGTAACCATGTTTGTACATCAGTCAACTTACTTGTATATTTTTATGTCTGATAAACCACAGATTTAAAATAGACTGGAATAAGAAAATTGTAATTGGAATCAAATTTGTTTATATTCCGTCTTGGTTGATTTCATATTAGCAGCTCAATTAATAAAGTCATATTACAGCCAGGGTTGTCTTACTGTCCATTTGCAGGTGGACGGGGTGTCAGAAACTGCTCGCAGTGCATTTTTTCTGCTGCTGGATCTCTATGAGATGGACTGTAAACAGTTCTGTGACACAAAGAGGGCTCTTTATCTTACTCTGCTCGAGCGAATAATGAAGCTACCTTGGGAAGCCAAAGCTAAATATCATCGCCTGTGTGCCTTGCTGCCGTATCTGGGTACTGACAAGGTGAGAATTTAAGGGCAGTCACAGTGTTAATTAATGTTGTGAGCTGGTCATTATTGGTCATGTCTTTGTTTTCTTTTTCTGTCTTTCTTTTGTCCTTCCTGTCTTCAGCTGCTGGATCAGTGTCCTGAAATATCCAGTCATCTCCTGAAGTGCTTGTCTACCAATCACCTGGCACCGTGTGGGTCAGAGCTTTATAAAAGTCTGATCCAGCAGCAGAAGCGAGAGCTGTGTGATGGCTCTTCTTCACACGCGGAGCTGGATCTGGCGAGTCACTGGGCACGGCGTTGGCAGTCTGTCCTTCATGAGGCGCTGACATCTGAAGTGCCTCTTCTACAGAACAACAGTTCAACGCAGTTATTACCCTGCACCTTCCAGGTGTTCCCTTCTGCTGTGGACCATATGCTGGCCTCTCTGGATCCATACACCCCAGGTCACCTCCATGCCTGGGCCTGCATCTTGAGCTCTTATCGAGCTGTAACTGGAGACTCCCCCTGGGCCCTTCAGGGTAGTTCCACCTTAGAGACCCTCCAGCTAGCTCTAGGATCTGCAGATGACAAAGTACGGCTTGCTGCTCTCAATCTGCTCTGTTGCTGCCCAAAGACCAAAGACACTCCAACTTCACAGGAGATGGCGATCATGAGGACGTTCGTACCTCAGAATCTAAACTGCGACTCCTCGCCTTTTCGCCAACATTTTCAGGCTGGAGTGAAGAAGTTTCTGATTCGGATCAGAGATGGCTGTTTGGCATATGTCAGAGGACAGAAGAGCAAAAAGAAAGGAGAATCCTCTCATTCGGAGAGCACACAGGATCTCTTGGATCAGGGAATAGGTGAGAAAATAATTTTTCACACTGTATATGTGGTCTTTTTTGAATAAGACCTTTCTAGTTCCCCATTTTTGTCCTTAGACTATACTAGAGTAGCTTTGCATGATTCACAATTCAAAATAATCCCCATTTAACCTACACCAGGGCACTCATACACTGTATGAAACAAACTCTCCTCCCTTTATGGCCATCATTCCTTTAAGCCAGCTTCTTCTGATTGGTAGGCAGTCTCAAACAGGCTTGAACAGTGGGTAGGTGAGTGATTTCTTCTTTTCATATGTCATAAAGGATTTGTGGAATGGCTGAGTCAGCTTCCATACAGCTATCTGGCACCAGGACACAGTTATCAGAGAAAGAAGACAGCTTTGCTGTTGCTCTCGGCCGTGCTGGAGACCTGCACAGACACCTGGAGCCCAGACAGGAAGAAGGGACAACCTCCGGGTACGTTTGGAAAATGTGATGTTGATATTCTACATTTAACAGATTTTTTCCCCTCTGTTTTTTTTTATTGTGTTTTGGTTTTTAATGATATCTGTGGAACATGTTTGCAGCAAATATGAGTTCTCTCATTAGCTGTGCCAGACAGAGAGGACAGTGGGATTTCTTCTGCAGGACGAAACAGCTAGTACTTCTCAGCTGTTTAGAAGATTCTACAAATGAGGTAGAGATGCCATTTCTTACCTTGAATTTTTAATTAGT
>VUQG01019992.1:80407-92057 GCA_015106755.1 Etia nguti
ACAATAACCAATTTTTTTTTTTTTTTTTTTTTAAAAAAACCTGCTCACACACATTTAATGTCTGAAGTTTTTATGAAGTTATTTTCCAGCATAGTCTTGAGATTTTGGAGGAGATGGCAGACGACAGGCTGTTACCCAATTAGGGCAGGGGCATAGAAAGACATCAACCCAGCAGGAGGACCAGCAAATGCTCCTTTATGTGAGGAGCAACAGGAGCCTTACAAAATGACCTCCAGCTGCCTGATGATGTGCATGTTTCTGACCGAACTGTCAGAAACGGACTCCGTGTGTTCTTTAGTGGGACCTGTGCTCACAGACCAGCGCCATGCATGTGGATTGGCAGCTGCCAGAGATCACCACAACAGGCATGAATAGAACGGAGTACCAATTGGACATAAAAATTTTAAAACTAAATACCTAAATTGACAATACTGAGCTAAATTAAAAAAAAAAAAAAAAAAAAATACTGGTGGCCACCAGTATCCCTCAGCCTCCAAGTAGATTCACGTATGGTATAAATGTGAAAATCCAAGGAGACGGCCTTCTTGAGTTACTGCATTCACCTTGACTTTGAGGTCACTAAAATTCAAACTTTTTAGTAGCTGCACCTATAGTATGAATTTCCAAATCATACACTGCCTCGTTCTCGAGTTATTACATTCACAAACTTAGGCGCCCGTGTTGTCGCTCTTCACAGCATTTGATGCCATGCACACCTGAATAATGACAATTGAAAATGCAACTTTCAGAAGGTTTATTTATGAAACACTACATTAATATAAATAATAGTGGTTACAGCTGGTTGTCAGTACCCTGCATGATGATAGCAAAAAAGGCCAAAATGTCAATCGCTGACGAAATGTCTAAAATATACAAATCTAGAGGTTCCGTTAAAAAACAACAAAAAAAAAAAAACAAGACATCAAATTAGTGCTATAATATGTACATACTTATATACAGTGGTTAGGAAAAATATCCAGTCCTGTACAAAGCCAGTTTTTTTCTTTTTCCAAACAGTCAGCTCTTGCATGATCATGTCTGACAATCATTATTAACAGTCCTAAACTGCAAAAGAGCTTTTGTCCCGTTTTTTTTTTTTTTTTGGACAGAAACAAAACATCTGCAAGGTGTTCGTTTAACATTTTGATAAAATAATTAAGCTAGAAAGTACACAGATCCGTGGTTGTCAAAAATGAGATGAGTGATGCTTAGAATAAACATAATCTGAACATTTCTTTGCCATCATGTGTGAATTCTCAGCACCATCGCACAATTCAGCAGCAGCGGTGTGCGTTTTGCTTTCTTTGCTGCCCTAGGTCACACCTGTTTGTTTTTTTTTCTTTCGTGTCCTGCCCTGTTTATTTGGGCATGCCAATGAGCTAGACTGTGTACCTTTACCCTATCTTTGTTTCCTTTGCTGCTGAAGTGAAGTGACTCCTCTGTTGGGCAAGGACCGCTCTGTGCATTCCACACACACAGCAACAACTCCTCCGGAGCCAAAAAAAACCCAACAGAAAACAAAACTGTTGTCACGTGGGAGCATAAAGTCCTCCGCCTTAGAAAGAAAGATTCTTTCCCTCTGCCAGGGAGGACATTTTTCTTTTGTCTTTATACAGAGTGAACAATATTCTTTGCAATGAGTGGCACAGGAGGAATTAGTAAACACTTGTAATTTTGAAATGTCTTTCAACTCTTTGCAGTTCACTGGTATTCACAGGGTTAAAGTCCCCAAAACACAGATTGATCCAGCTACCACAGGCTATCCAGTTTTAATACGGCTTGGGTTCAATACAACTTTCCTCTTTTTACACATCCACAGTGCAGCAGGTCAGAGGTGTCACTAAAGTGAATACAGACAGAACAGGCAGTAGTCCTAGGTGCCATTGTCTGTCGTGTTCGAGCAATCTGGAGAGGCTGCCACTGGGGTTAACGACTGATCGGAGCTCTGGTTTGGAGAGCCGTCTTTAGGCCAATAAAGTCGACTCAGACTCTGATGAAGTTCTTCCAGTTCGGCTGGCAGGGGGATTCCCAGCTCCTGATTGAGGGACAGAGCTGCAAACCAGTCCTCAAGCTTCTGAAAAGGTTGACTGAGGAATAAAAAAGGGAGAAAAGGGAATGGTCAACGAGGGCACAGAGAGGGGTTTGAGGCTAAAACCAGACTGACAAGGTTGAGAGAAAACATGAGGAAGCAATCTGGTAGCAGAGGCGTGTCCCTCAGCGAGCAGGTTGAGATGGCATCTGAAAGGGTTTTTGTTTCACTCCTTCTCCTACAGCCAGTTTCAATAAGAGGCCGGATACCGTCTCGAGTGAAGGCAAATACAGTTCTCATCTCTTGACTCTTTCAGGTTATTACGAACTTTACCCTACCAGTCAGCCACTCTGCAGAACATTAACTTTTCATAAAAAGTTAACTGAAATCTGTAACGCATTAAAACAAAGGCTGTGGCTCACCGGTTGTCTGGTGTGAGGTCACAGCAGGCTACAGCCAACGGAAAGAAAGCTGATGGGCAGTCTTCAGGGAGAAACTTCTCCACAAACTTGCCAACATTTAGGCCAAAGTCAAAAGTCCTGGGGAGGCATTCGGGGTCCGCGTAGACTTGTCCAATGATCTGAATCACAGTAAGGAGGATAAACAGTAGTCAATCAATTAAACAGATAGTAATGTGCATAAAATGCTTTCACACATAAATACATCAGTGTTTACTTTGAAAGGCATGCGAGGTCTGTCATCGAGCCCCAAAACCTGCTCGTTAAGCCATTACTTTGAGTAAACAGTAAAAATCAGCTTCTTACCTCGCAGAGAACAATTCCAAAGGAGAAAATGTCCACCTTCTCATCGTAACGTTTACCTGAAATAACAGATAAATAAATTTAATTACAAAATGGGTACATATTAAGCTGGCATTACTTTTTTTTTTCCTTTTTTAATGTCCACTGCTCACCATTTAGCATCTCTGGAGCCATCCAGTAAGGATTCCCCACAACGGTGTACCGCTTCTTTCGATCAATCCGTCTAAAACGCTTCTTATTGGTAGGTTTTTCAGGTGGAGGTTTAACTTTCTCTTCTACTATGAGTCGGGACAGTCCAAAATCAGCAACGACTACAGTGTTGTCCTGTTGAATGATTACAAGTGAGGTTTTACTTTTCTAGTTACCCAGGATAGGAGAGAACATAATGCCATATAAGACCAAGAAATCCCAAATATGTTTAATGCTCTTTGGTGTTCTTTTGGAGTCTGCTAAGTTTTAATGTATCTTTTAAAAAAAAAAAAAGTAAAAGCTGCGTACAACCCAGATTTTGCTCATTTTGAGATGAAATGCCACCTACCAGTTTAACCAAACAGTTGTGAGAATTTAGGTCTCTGTGGATGATGCTCATCGAGTGGAGGTAGGCCTAAAAACAAAAAGGGGAAAGTCACGTCAAGTAAAAACAGAAAATCTCAAGTTAATCCAAAAATAAATTATTCATGTGCTCAAATCTTCTAAATGCAGATTTCATCAAATCTCTACAAGGTGAATAAAAAGGCTACACTTTGTCACTTCATGAGGTTGGATCTACACCTATGTCAAATTTTGTTACACAGTAGCTCAATGGTTATAGTTTTTTGACTTCATTGTTTCTTTGAATTCATTAGTTTCATTCTCAGGTTCATTTGTGGCACTTAATATCTAATAGATGTGGATGTTTGAACACATACAGTCAGGTGAAAGTAGCAGCTAGTAATTTCGTTGCAGGAGGCCAACTTACCATGCCAGAAGCTATACCCTTTGCAAAGCTCACCCTCTGCTCCCATGGAAACGGGTCCTGTTAGTCAGGAGTGGAGAAAAAGAAAAAGCAATGAGACAAACAGAAGTTCTCTCAGAGACCATAACAGCGTTAAATATAATGATTTTACACCAAGTAGGAGACAGCTTTGTTAAACGAAATTAGACCTTTATGAAATAAACTAAATCTAAAATAGTCTTCCCCCACATGCTTCACGCCTCATTAGGGACAAAGCACCCTCACTCTCCTCAGTGGGGCGTGTGCTGAATAGGCGTTGGCGGTAGGGGGGAGGAGCGGAGCGCGACTGTTCCAAGTTTCACCTGAGAACACTTTCTATAACTTTTCTCACTCCACGTGTCGGTCAGTTGATACACAACCCAGCCAATTATAGAGTCCAGAGCCCTGTATCAGTTCAGAGTTTACTCCAGGTCACCACCCTCCCTCCCCTCCCTACATAACTCCTGTTGGCCACTGTTTTTGTGCTTCACTGTGGACAAGGAGTGTTTCAGCTTTTTAAACTCACCATGTCTCTGATGAAATCCTTCAGCGTGCCGCCCTCAATAAACTCAGTTATCAAATTGAGCCTTTTGTCTTTGTATAGCACGCCGATAAACTTCAGAACGTGGGGATGGTCAAGGCTTCGCATTACTTTGACCTGAAGATTAGACGTGTGACAGAAAAAAAAAAGAAAAAACCTCCAGATTATTATAAGCAGATGATCCCAAATTGATTTACACGAGTTTCTATGGGTGAAAAAGCACTGAATAAAATACAAGTCAAGCTAATGCGTTTCCACAAGACACTGGCAGCAACAACAAATACAAAGAGTTAACTACTGGGTCATGTGCTGTGCCTTTAGTTGTGTGTATTAATAAACAGCTCCATACAGAGATAGTGGACTCCGCTTTGTCTGTGACTAATCAGAGGCTCCTGCTGCAGATTACCAACCTCTTTAAGGAAAGTTTTCTGGGTCTCCTCATCACACCGGATCAGCTCCTTCATCACCATCACCTCTCCTGTGGCTTTATGGGTCACCTGCGACAGAAGGAACACATGAATTGCACGAAGCTCACAAAACTTGCTCGATGGCAGGAGTAAAAGAGTAAAGGACTCACCTTGATGGCCTGTCCAAAAAATCCTTTTCCTAAGACCTCTCCGTGTATGAGGTCACATGGCCGAAAAATGCGGTGAGAGCAGCTAGTGGAGGATCTCAAGGACTCCGAGCGCCCGATGTCTCGTGTAATAAATGGATGGTCGTTAGGAGAAGTTGGTCCCGGTGACTTGCATATACTGTTACTGCGCCTGAAACACAACATAGCTCATTAATAATAACGCACATCCCTGATCTCTTTTTCATTACAGACTCCAAAACATGGAAGTTGTATGCTTTGTGGTTGTTGTAACATACCTCAAAGACCTCCTTTTCAGTGTGCCATCTTCAACCACATCTGTTCTCTCCAGCACCGTGTCAGATGGTGAGGACATGCGCATGCGGGAGGTGGCTGGGACTCCTAGCCGGTTCCCTGGTGATTCCAGCCTTAGCCGGTCCAAACGCTGCCTGACTGGGTCGTACTCTATTAGAAGGTGCAGCGTGTGACTGGTACGGTGAATAAGATCATCCACCTGGATAAAAAAAAAAATATATATGGATGGATTTTCCACAATTATAGCTTTTTTAACAACAAATCCCACAATTACTTCCTGTAAACTATCATCCTTCAACCTTAGGATGATTTGATGGCAGCAAATGTATTAAAACTTCCTAAACAACACTGCAAAAATAAATAAATACTAGTATAATTTATAACTATATTCACACTGATGCTTAAAAGGCATCAGTCGAAGATCCTTGATTCAACTTCAATTCTTTAAGTTGGGCATTTGCTTATCCAAATGACAACTGATGGTGAAATCTGAGGTGTAGTCATAGTTTTGTTACCGGCTCAGCCCTTTCCTTTAAGAAACATGTGTGTGATGCAAGTCCAGTGCTGTAGGTGGTAACATTCCCACCACATAAATTGCAGGACCTGTGACATGCATGCTGACAGCAGTGACCAAGTTACTGTGATCAGAGTGTCTAGATATGCTTATGTTTAAAGGTAACAACTATCCCAGTGTTGAGCACCATGTGCTTTGTTCGAGAAAGAAGGAAACTAACAGTCCAGTTCATGCAACATTATAATAGTGTCTCTGTTCACCCTTTGACATTGCAGAGTCTGACGAGTAAAGATTACCAGCTAATGAGTCAGGTATGAGTAAAGAAAGAAGCTAAATCAAGTTCTGTGAGTTAGTCTTCATTCAACAGCAGCAAACTATTTATAAGCTTATGATGATGTCAGATTCTTCATGTTGGGGAACAACACAAGTTTCCTTTTATTGTGTATTTCTTTTCATTTATGCATCATTTTATTTGTCTGGTGAAATTCTGTTTTGGTTTACCGAAACAAATCTTTAACGATGATGAAAATATCAAAAAGGAACCAACCAGTCGAACACAAAAACGCCGAGATCGTGGGAATGAGCCTATAAGTGCAGTCATTACACACCTTTGTCTCCCAGCTTATGCAAAAATGATTGAGGAATGGGAAGAATGTCACAAGTTAAATATGCAGTGATTGTATAACAACATTGCTATGCAAAAGTGCACTCAAGGAATTGTGTTAACGATGAAACTACTCGGCTTCGGCTGAATGACTTCACTTATGACTCCATAAGTATCAGAGATAATATGTAAGCCCACCTCCTGCTCCATCAAAGTCGCCACAGGAAGGCCATTGATCTCCAGAATCCTGTCTCCAACATGGATGGCATTTCGAACCTCTGGACTAATAAGCATTCCTCTGACCCTGGAAAAACAGCAGCAGCATGAATAAGTGAGGACTATGAAATAAATGTGCTGGTTTAAAAACAGGCGGTCCCGTCTGCCCACCAGGACACGAAAACTCGCATATATTATTAATCTGTCAATAAGTACTTTTTCTTTCAGTGGCTTATTTACACACACCTGCTATTTAGTCAACCTATAATCAACCTTACGTAAAGCATTACTCATGCTGTTACCACAGAGCCTCAAGGACAGGCATGGAGTCAGACACCACAAGGTCCCACTTACTCTTTGACCTGAACACTCGCTGAGCCATTGACATCCCTCAGCACTGACACAGAGAGGCCTCTCTTCCCATTGGCTGCAGAAGGCATCGAGATGAGGGTCACCGTGTGGGGAAGGGAGTCCAGGACCGAGTCGTACGAGCGTTTTTCCAACATGGGTGTGAGAACCTCCTGCTTGTAGCACTTTCCGCTGTTCACACCAGGAGAATGCAGAAGCACATTTTATTAAAGTTTGGTTCAGAGGACACAGTAACAGGAAGTCATGCAGTAGTGACCAACTAATCGTGAGCAATCATACTTGAGGGTGAACATTAACTTTTTATGACATTCCTGCCACTGGCCAGTACAATTAAATGTAAAACGCTCTAGAAAAAAGAGGGGACAAGAATTTTTAATTGAAGGACTATAAAATTGAATCACAGCAGAGGAACCACATGAAATGTCCAGGGTTGAAAAACACATATAAGCTCTTTTAAAAACTTACAAGTTTAGTTTAGACCAACCAAGTGTTGTTACCTAAATTAAAATCTAATTTTTGCTCAACAGTTTAGACTTTTTTTTTAAGTTGTTGCTTTACTAGCAGTTTGGCACTTTAATATCAGTGCCATAGTGTAACAGTGTGTATCGGCTGCTTTATCCGTTTTTGCGATAACTCACTGGATTAAAAACTTCAAAAAGTGCATTCTGGGTACATTTTTAAGTCTCATATCGTCATGTGGGACAGGCAGCTGATCAAAAAAAAGGTACAGCATATGACTCCAAGCTGTGACTACTCCCGGATCAAAGCAATTTTCCAATATAGTCATATTTTAACACTTGCTTGTGTGTAGCTTATGGCTGTTAAACAGAAGTTTAGACATGGCACACTGATGAGAGAAGTTATGCAGCGGTTTTTCTTAGATTTATAGTGTACATATTATTTTATGTACACTAATTACCCATGTGCGATCAATAAAATACCTATTATCTATATCTATGTATCTGAGTGCTCTGAAATGCTGGGAAAATGAATGTTAATTAAAAAACTTAAAATACTCTAAACATGAAGGTAAAAATGTATCTGGGTTCACTAAATACTCTAAAGAGACAGCAGAAAAAATAAAATAAAATCAGTTCACTCTGGTGGCGTTAGGTGGAAGCACCTGACTAATTTTTCATGGAACGGCTGTTGGAGTGGTCTAAAAACGAGTTTACAACCTTTACTTATAGACTATAAAAATCAGCCTACATACCGAGACATGTACGTTAAGGCCCTACAATTGCTGCTCTAAGCAGTTCTCAACAAACAGCTTTAAAGAAATCCAGTGCAGGTGACTTACCAATACAGTTTTGACCTCTCGACTAAAGCGTAGGTGTCCCGGTCTTCAATGACCACCTTGCAGCTCAAGCAAACAAAACACTCAGGATGGTACTTATGTTCTCCAGCCACCTGGAACCAGAAACAAACGGGCTAGTTCTCCATTCAGTAGTAACGTGACGAGGCTGCTCTCTTGTTCTGTTGTGCTTTGCCGGTAAGACATGAGCTGTGAGCTGCGTGGTGTTTTCTGCCCTCCTCCCTCCCACCGTGAGCGGTGACATAGCCGTAACACCTGCTTCACTCTCAGCCTGTCTGGAATCTGCTATGACATCACCCTGTGTGGATCTGACACACTCGTCTTACTGGCTTTCTCCCTTTCAATGGTCTGAAACTTTCAGCTGCTTTAGTTCTCACCCACACTGCCTACGTATCAGTCATCGATTTCCCTTTCTGACATGCATGCAGTTCAGTTTCATCACACTGTTTTCATCCCTCTCATGCAAGATGAGATAATATGTCTACCCTTTGCAAACAAGTAAAATGTTGATTTCAGGATTATTTATGTAATTAAATAGGCCATAGACAAAGTTTTGGCTTTAAGTTGTGATGAAATACAAGTCAATTGCACAAAAATGCCTGGACTTCCAAGTGTTTGCCTAGAAATCTTGCACACATTGGACAGTTTTGTCTACAACCAGGTACAAAACCTCCTGTGAAAATGAAGGCTTGATTGTGAAACCAAAACAGGAAGAGGATGGCGCTTTTGTTTTCCTGCTAGCTGAAGTAGTGGACCTGGGAACAATGGGAGTAACTGCTGAAACTGTACCCAACAAGAAAAAAAGGAGAAGGCGGCAAGGAAGACAAAGGGAAAGTGATTGAAAGTTAATGGGGGGGGATCAGTGGGAATTGAGAGGGTTTAAAGATTACATTTATCTGGCATTGTTAGACCAGACCGCCAATTATCAAGACCTGCCCAATACAACCAGATGTTTCAGGCCCACATGTACATGGGTATTTGGGAAAATGTAGCTTGTTTTAAGCATTTTGGCTTTAGTCCATTCACAACGAGTGTTTTACGTCACTGAAAAAGGAGAATACAAAAAATCTTCCAGGATAAAGATTTAGAGAAACTGAGTTTCTGTGTTTACATGTGGACAAGAAAAGCAACCTCAGAGCCGTGCACCTTTATCCCCTTTTTTGACATCAGCGTGTGTGCCATGTTCTTATTTGTCGCTTCTGATTGGACAACATTTCTAGACATTTAGCGTTATATCATCATGTCTTGCTTTGGCATGCTCCTGATGTGGACTCTTTATGTGGACATATTTTTCAAAACAGTGCTCCAATGGACGGGATTTTACATTTCAATATTAATGCTTTCAAGCTGTGAGCAAAGCTTGGTGGTGGTGGGGGTACTCCTAGTGCTGGTCCCAAGCCCGGATAACTGGAGAGAGTTGTGTCAGGAATGGTATACGGCGTAAAATGTTTGCCAGATCAAACATACCGGACCCTGCCAGGGCTTGGTTTAACTATGGATGTAATGAAGGCGGACATGCAGAGGGTTGGTGTGACAGAGGGAGACAATCTGCTATGGTGACCTTTAAAGGGAGCAGCTGAAAGAAGCACCAGAGCAACTCTAATTTTCTCACTATATTGTAATAGAAACAAATAAATCAAAACCTTTGATTTTTGTTTGTCTTTGACGCAAACAGAAGTCCTAAAACTATGGATTAGTTATCTTCACTATTTGCAATAAGCACACGGGGAGTTGTCAGTATTTTTCCCACATTATTGCCACAGCTCTGAGTCAGTAACTTCGTGCTGTGAAAGGATTCCCTGCTGCTGCAGAGAGATTAAAGTGATGTCAGCCAAATCATTGTGACATCTCAGGAGTCTGTCAGTACCTCCCTGCCTTTAAGCCAGGAACAGAAAAACCGCCAGTGACTAAGAGCAGCCACAAACCTGCCTGAGGCTCAGACTGCAGTACGGAGCAGTAAAAACTTGGCAAAGCCAGATCAAAGTGAAGGGAAATTAACGGTGACCCCGTTATGAGCAGAAAAATATGACACTGGAAATCAAAAGCGGCATTGCATAAACTGATCATAAACACGGTGCTCTGAATTCCAAAAAACATCTCCAAAGAATCAATGAACTAACAATCAGCTGGACCAGGACAGAAACAATAGTGTTCTGGACTTGAATACTTAACAAGCAGCAGCTCTGCATGACCCTCCTCCGCTGATGGACCACAATGATTTTCTTTCTGGCTGAGAGGCTCCGGTGCCAGTTCAGCCCTGCCAAAAACACTTGGCTTCGCTGGCTGATGAAGCAGAATGCCAGAACCAAATAGAGGACTCCATTATGTGTGTTGCTTGGTGGCAAAAAGAAAAACTTGAGTCTGGCTCCATGCTAGAAAAGTGACCCCATTTGTGGCCACCTCAGTTTTAGGTTTTTGATTTGTAGATATTAAAAATCGATGCTGGCTGACATTTGGGTTAAATTTAGTGCATGTCAGTTTCTTTACTTTGATCAACTTCGCTTTTTATTTTTTATTTATTCTTTATACCATCAGTACGGATCATAATGTGAGTGGCAGAGTGTGGCATGCATTAACAGAGAACTGTGGAGAAGTTCTCCACTGAGAGGGAACATAATGGGGCCTCAAGGGGGGGAAAGTAATTCACAAGTAAAGTCTAGACCGCATTCTGCTAAGTCCAGCAGCAGCCCATGTGAAGTATCACTCATCTGTAAATGTAATAACTGCCACAAAAAAAACCCAACTGCCCCCTGCCTTTTAACGCACGTTAATCTGGAGCAGTAAGCAGAAACAGGAACAGAGCGTACTGACATGGTCTGTGGGCTTTCTGGCATTATTTAAGTAGGCAGGGAAAGGGTTGGCAACTGGTGTTATAAGATCATGGCAAGCCAGGCAATCACATCCAACCAGCAGTGGTCAAACAGTCTCGACCCAGTGTTGAGAGTCTCCAAAAGAAAAAATAAAACATACCAGACGTGCAAAGAGAAAAAAACACGATCTGGTGGGTTGTAATTCTCATTCTACACCAGAGTGTGGTGGATAGCTCTGCTATTTTCAAGTCTTTAACACAAGAGGGCTGAGTGCCAGGCCAGGTCAGGTCAGCATGTCATGTAAGCATTAAAAGAGAAGCCCAGCAAATGTTGCGTAAAATTTCTATAAAGCTTTTGGATTTACAAGACATGACTTTTTTCAAATCAAAGATCCCCACCCCCCAAAAAAACATGCAACTTGATCGCACCTTTAATTGCATCCTGACTGCCTGAGATGTGCATCTATTTCACATACCACACCCGAGCTTACATGTGCTGTCTCAGCCAAAAGCAACTAACAATGTTATCTAAATGTTTTTACAGGCCATAGAGTGCTTTGAGATGTAAAATTAGTGGAGTCTGGGCTGATTAGGTGTTGGCTCAGATTCCAGTGTCTTTGAGCGACAGCTTTA
>VUQG01019992.1:92077-111342 GCA_015106755.1 Etia nguti
ACAACTAAAAAAAAAAAAACCCCCCCAAAAAAAAAAACCCTCAATACAATGGAGTAAAAGAATGAAATCAGCAGACTTACCATTGCAGGTCCGGTCATGAGCAGAGAGCAACCATGACAGAGCTCTCCAAACTTTTCCCAGTAGTGACTGCGACAGTACAGCTTGCCGTCCTTCTCATAGTACCAGTTAGTCAGGTGGTCACAGCACACAGAACATCTAAGGAGACAGAAAAAAACTCAACACTCAGGGTTACAGAGGCAGAACAACAGATTTCAGAATGGATTTTGAAATGTGAAGCAGATGTCTTTGATGACATGATGGCGGTCAGAGTCTCAAAAGCCTGTTCGACTACATGGATGTTGGATGTACAATACATGTGAGACACAGCAGGGGAAAAGCCAGCCAAAGATGCTGACAGAGAATACTGACTGTACACAAAAGCAGCCAAGCATTTACATAATGAAGACCTGGATTTTCCAGTATTTCTGATTTTTGTTATCTTAACTTCAACTCTGCAATATCTCTGGGGAAAAAAAAGTGTTTATTGAACAGTTTCTCATGCACAATGTAAAAAACAACAACAAAAAAACAAATCCAAATTGCCCTAAATCTTCATCCAGTAAACCACCTGTGAGGTCATAGCTGAGAGGTCAGCGCAACCACACATACCTAGGGGTGCAACGTGGCCAGTCAGCTAGTGAAATTTGCCCCCACAATGATGCTGGTGACTTAAACATCTTTACTCTGTGGTGGTAACGCCGTGTGGACTGTCATTGATGGACGGTTTGTTGTAAAAATATTGACGTTTTTAATCAGAAGTTTAATCAGTTGCAAACGTGCTACAAGTGACTATCGATTTTCACTCTCCTAAACCGCAGTAATTCAAAAAACAGACACAGTTTGATGTCTTCAAGCTAACAATGAATCAAAAATGAGCAAACACAGATAAATAAAATCAGTTTTTGCTTGTTAAGGAGTTTTTGAAATTTCAGGAACCATGAAGAATGAAAACTTTGGACTTTTGTTTGTGCGTGCTGCATCCTATATGTTGGTAACCAGGGAAACGTCCATTAACTCTGTTGCACTTAGCAGACCCTCCTCACTCTGCCTTTGTAATCAAAGGTCAACCTCCGGAGCTGAAAAATGGAGCCAATGCAGAAGTAGCAAAAACTGCAATTCCTCAAGTAGCCAGAAAGGGTGTCGTCCCTGCAGACAGTCCATGTTAAAATCCCTAACTTCACAGCTTTGAAAATCATATTAGCGGCTGAATTTTCTATAACTCATCCATGGATATATTTCAGTTATTTATTATCAGCCTCATCTAAGCCTTATCTACGACTTCAAAATCCGAATCCGAATATTTTAATAATACCTGAGGAAATTATGTGGTCATTGGACTGAACCTCTTCACTGTGTGTGTGCTATTGGAGCTTTTTAAATGGATTATCCGACTAATGTTATGGCTTGCTGTGGGCTTGCAGGCTTATTCTAGAAGTTTGCGCTCCTGCTTGGCGAGTAAGATTACATTAATCCACTGCTTAGAACTAATAAGCTAATAGGTGTGTCTGTGTTGCACCCACATAATTTATAAATGCAGCTTGTTAACCAAGTTTTCTAAATCGCACCCCACCCTTCACCTGTATAAAGGTAATGGCTGGCTTAAAAACAACAACAACAACAACAACATGAAAAAAAAACAAAAAAAACCAACAAAACATGGCTACAGCCTAGCTTCAAAATGTGGAGTCCAAAAACGAAGGGTGACACCACAGTGCCATATCCATGTTTTATACCATTTATACTTGTATGATGTACCAAAAAATATTAACGAATCTCAGTGTAATTTTTGATTAATTAATGAATGTCTCAACAATATGGAACCTTTTTTCAAAAACTGTCGTTAAAATAAAATAAGAGTAAGAGTAAAAACATCACACGACAAAAGCGGTAACAAAAATTCTGATTGCTTTGCCAATTGTCCAAAATTATTGACTCCACTGAAATGGTAACTCTTATAATTTAACTTTAATTATTTCTTACCAAACTTGGTAACCTTTCTGTAAATGTATCTCACCCTTGTTCCTTAAGCCGTAAGCTGTGCTGAATAATCAAAGAAAGCTCCTATAGAAGCTATCAGTCAAACTTACAAAATTAACTGGAGGGTATATTCCACACATTTAACATGTTTTACAAGGTGTACAAAAGAGCGAATACCTTGTAGCTGAAATGCCCTGGGGCTTGCACTGTTAGAGAGGCAGGGATCACAAAAGTAACTAACTAAATAAAAATGTTCCACTTTTGAAGAAGCAGATGTTGGATTTGGGAGAACTTCTCTTACTCGAAGACTGTGCAATGCCTCTATAGCTGCCAAGTCCTTATTCAGTGCTTAATGGGATTCAGGATTACCACAACCTATAACCAGGCTCAAGAAATAACTCTAAAGAGGCAAAGTCCTCACATTATCCAGTTGGGCTAAATGCAGCTTTTGACTACAGTTCATTTTCTTATGTAGGTCAGTTTAAATACTAACAAGTCATGCCGTTATCCACATTAGCTCAGAAACCCATCCCGGGGTTTAGGATTTCTGAGTGTCTCTCATTGTAGTTCTCTTCTTTCAACAGTCTGACGAAGCGTCACAGTAAGAGCTAGCACTACTGTTATAAACAGTGTCGACTGCTGCTCCTGTTATATGACTAGCTGCTAATCGAAACTGATATTTGGCAGAGGTAAGAGGACGTTAATGCCTGAGACTGAGACAAAATGTTCAGAGTGAAGAATGCTGAAGTTACCAGCAGATTGGGAAGCACCTGCAGGCATTGAGCGCTCCTTGAACAAGCTGCACTGGTTATGCAAAAATGATGGCAGCAGATTTAACTGCCAGGGCCTGAACCAGGATGAGCCACTTTATGAGAGATCGGATTACTGAAGTCTCTGGAGCCAGTTTTGCCCGACTTTGCAAATCATTCCTCAAGCTTTTTTTCCCCTTCCACCTCGGTTACGCACTCATCTGAAGAAGAACCCCTATGTCTCGGTGATGACATGTAGACAAATGAGTCACAGTGAAAGAGAGACGTCAGCCCATTCAAATATTTGCATTTGAACAGGAAAGAAAAAGCTGCTCACTGCACTGATTTCTCTTGAACTAATGCACAAAAGTAACAGCAGGTGTGAGATAATATACAGGCTGCATAGAGGAACGGCTATAATATTAAACAGTCAACTACTTTCAGTTTAGAGGGGTATCAGCATGATTATTTTGCCAGTTAGGTGAAAAGCATCAGATTCTTGATGAAGACAAAAACATGATTTTAAATGCTTATTGTATGCATTTTTATTCCTTTGGTGCTGGCTCCAGTCTTCAGCTGAGACCCACGTATCACGTTGTTCTCTCCACTGTAGGTATAGTTCATCCAGGATTATTGACTTTGGCACAGACTCCAGATATTTTAGAGTTTTCTGGCATTACTTAAGAAGGAGCTGTCCATTGGAGGAAAGACCACATGTTTGTGTCTGTGCTGCAGAGAGAAAAGTGGAGAATGAGGGAACAGCTGGCTCTGAGGCAGAGAGGACGTGACATGAAACAGATCCATATTTGTGTCCTTTTAAAAAATGTCAGGAAACAAACCTTTTTCCTCTGACATGAAAGCAACATAAAAGAAAAGGACACAAGATACAGCCTGATGTATCACACTGTGCTGTGATGAGGAGTAACAGAGCAGAATAATTATCCCGATGTCAAGATTGCATGAGTAATGCTTGCTAAGCTGCTGTGGTCACAACTGCACTAAAAGGCCAAATATTCCGTCTGGGTGTGACGGAATATTACACAAATTTGGCATTTTCATTAAATGATTAATAACCTTATCAAACATCATTAGGAGTGGGAGAAAATACAGATGCATCATTATATTGACTTGTTTCTGCTGCAATACAATACCAACTTTTCATATTTTGCCTGGTCTTAATGAGTCTCAGTTTCTGCCGCAGCATTCGGATGGTAAAGTCTGACGTATGGTTATTACAGTTGACTAAAACAAAACTAAAAACTTATACTAGAAGTGAAAAACATTTTAGTTAACTTAAATTACTTAAATTTAAAAAAATATATATGGAAATATCTTGATGCATTCTCAATCATCCAGGAAAGTAAATCTCCAAAAGTTGATTCTGTTCATCTGGACGAGACTGAAGAAGTCACTTGGATGAGTGACGAAACGTTTCTCCCACAAAACGCTACGTCCAGATGAACAGAATCAACTTTTGGAGATATATGGAAATATTTTGTGAACTTGGAAAACTAACAAAAAATTAAATCAAATAAAAGCCTAATTTTTAGAATTTGTTGCTTTGGTAAAAAATTTTATTACGAGTTGCCTGATGGAGTCAGGCGTCTTCAGCTTTAAAAAGGTTGTGCGCTTTTGTTTTAGTACCTGTTCAGATTTTCCTAAAGGTTGCCCCTGACATATTACAATATACAACACACGCACACACACAATAATAATTAAAAATTCTTAAGCTAACACTAAAATAATAAAAAAGGAAACTAAAATTAAAGCTTTTTCCAGTGAAATAACGCACCATATCACAAAGCTGAAATCATCTCAAACTGGTATCTTAAACATCACAATGAGTTCACTGTACTCAAATGGCCTCCATAATCTCCAGATCTCACTCCGATAGAGCACCCTTGGGATGTGGTGGAACGGGAGATTCACATCATGGATGTGCAGCTGAGAAATCTGCAGCAACAGCGTGATGCTATCACATCAGTGTGGATTACAATCTCTGAAGAATTTTTCCAGGACCTTGATGAATCTATGGCATGAAGACTTACGGCAGTTATGAAGGCAAAAGGAGGTCCAATCTATTACTGGCAAGATGTACCTAATAAAGTGACTAAGTTAAAAAATAAATAAATACAGGCCACTTGATGGCCATTTGATTGTTGTAGCACCCAGACATTACCATCAGCCTCAAATATTCAGTATTTGTTAAACTGTAGCAAACAGACAAGAAATGTCAGCACAGCATCAACAACGGCTGGAGGTACCAACACTCTCATTGTACCATCAGCTAGATACAATATGTACAAATAAGAAAAAGAAAATTGTGCATTACTTAAAAAATACTGAATGTACAACATACTGTGTGTCTAGGTGGAGAAGAGCAAACAAACACATAAAAAACTAACAAAAAAACTTGTTCTGAACAAAAAGCATTTGTATACAAAATAACCTCATAAAATATATGTATTGTACAGTTTGTTCCTTTTACCATCTACATTAAGTGATGCAAGTGTGCTTATAAAAACACCTAACTTCCTTGTATATATGGCGCTGAATGGGTGTGTGCACTTAACTCAGGTGGTTTTTTAATACAGTCATGTTGGCTACACAAACACTACAAAGTAAACATTACGCATTTCCTTAAATATGCATTGCCGTTGGAGTCCTTTGTTAAAGTGTGGCTACAGTAACGATAGAAATAGATACTGAGATGGTCTTTTACATGTGGCCTTGAAGGCCTGACAAAGGCGTATTTCACTGTGTGCAACAGTTCGCCACAGATCATTTAAGTCCTCAAAGTTGTGAAATTGGGCCTCCATCAGACCCGTTTATCCTGGACACACCCCACAACTGCTCGACTGGACTCAGATATGGAGAATTTGGAGGCCAAGTCAACACCTATAACTTTTTATTATGCCAATAGAGGACACAGCCATCAGGAAAAACAATTGCAATGAAGGGGTATGCTGCTTGTACCTAAGTAACCTCCACAAGAAGGACCTAAGGCTTTCCACATTTTCCCAAGCGTCCTCTACAGCCTCCACTGGCTGGCCTTCTTCCAACAGCGCATCCTGATGTAATGTCTTCACAGGTAGGCTAAATGAGGCGCAAACATCCACTCAGCCAAGTCTTCTAAATAATGCTGATGTGCACCCGGTGCTCTGTAGAGGTGGACAGAGGTTAGCATGGACATAAGCAGCAGTGTTTGGCACTGTGTGTTCCGACACCCCTCTTTGATAGCCAGCATTAAGATCAGATAGACCTTCACATCTTTGGTAGGTGTGAAAATCCAATAAGACCTACTTTGGAAATGCTCCAATCCAGTTATCATAGCATGATTGATCTAAAATGCTGGACCATTTTGCTGTTTGCAACACTCAACTTCAAGACCTGCCTTTAAGACTTACTGCCTTTAATATCAACCTAAAATGTTCAGATTATGAAAAACGTTAAATAAGCACCAAAGGTGTTAAAAAAAGGCTTTTTTGGGGGGGGGGGGTTGTTTTCCTTGAAAGCAAAAACAATTATTGAATTTCACTGAATTAAAAGTCTATAATACCCTTGTAAGTAAGAGGCGACACCAAAATGCAAATGAAGACAAAAGAAAAACAGTAGTGTTGTTCAAATCTAGCTGCGGATTCTATTTTTGGTTACACAACTCTCCCCAGCATGGGAAAGTCTCTATTTTTAACCACAGAAAAATGCAATAAGATCTGCAGCTATGCAGGTGGAAAGCAGTGAACAAGATAGGAAATTGTTTTGTCTGAAAAAAGAAAACAGAAAACAAAAAAAAACCCCAACAACACAAAGGCTTCTCTAGTGTTTCAGACAGAGAGCTCACATCTCTGATTCGCCGTCTAGGAATGCCGAAAGCTGCAGAGCTGAACGTGCCATTACCTATAGGCCTGAATAACACTGCCAGGTTTACTGGAACAACAGTGACGCCACCTCACAAGAATGTTACAAAAGGTGGAGGTATACGGAGGGCAGAGGGGCAGCATGTTGACAATAGAGAATGGGAACACCACAGGGTATCACATCTGCAAGGACATTTTTATTTTTGTTTGCTTTAACGAGTTATGTCTTGCAAAGAATGTGAGCGACGATGGCATCAGCTTACAATGGTGCTTAGAAAAAAACAAAAAAAACCCCAAACACCCAAGCAAAATATTTCATATATGCAGAAACTTTAAAGAAAGGAAGTTATTAGACAAAGAAATAACCAGGAATTCCAAAAATGTGAAAAGGTATAAAAGAACAAAGGGAGGGAGAGCATCAAGGGTGAGTAATGCAGCTGTGTCAGGAACCTTGCTGCTGAGATAAATAGGCTTTGTGTGTTACTGAGAAGTGTGTGTTTTAAAAGAGTGAAATGAAAGGCTGTGCAAGGACACTGCCACATACTGGCTTAAGACTCTTTTTTTTTTCTTAGTTGTAAGATTCAGTCGACCTAGAAAATATTAAATGCGTTCTATTTTTAGTGCCAGAGGAACCCCTGATCCACTCCCAAACACCAAACACATTTATGGGTGTACTTGTGTGTGTTAGGTGTGCCTTCTCAGTCAGTCAGTCAGTCAGTCAGTGAGAGTGAGAGAGTGAGAGAGTGAGAGAGTGAGAGAGAGAGAGAGAGAGAGAGACTTCTGGTGATCAGTTTTATAATGCTAGGTAAATACGACCCAGCAAATGCAACTGGGATCCCGCAGTAATGTGAAGTACCACATGCCATTTCTGTTAAAAAACCTGAGCCATCTTATTTAACAAGGGGAAAAAAAACACCAACCTTCAACTGATCTCCATGGGGAAAAACCCTCTGGGTGTTATATAATGTTGGCATGTGCAGTATGTTGGCATCAAACTGCAGGTTTACTGCCGCACACAAAAAATATGGTCAGTGACCTGTACGAACCAGAGATCTCGCATCATCTCCACGGTGGCAATCATTAAGCTTAAGAGCAGAAGGGGCAAAGTCCTCCTGGGGAGGAGATCTGTCAGCTGGGACGGCGGCAGGAATGACATTCTGCATAGTGCATTTTGTGCACAAAAACAATGGTGAACAGTTGAAAACAGACACGAGGGTCGAGCTGTGTTTAGGCGACAGACAGAAACTTCTGGGATTCTCCACAGGTCCGTTTGTAACTACATCCAAACAGAGTAAACTACAAACACACACACACAAAAACAATCACACAAACAACTGTGTCTGTGTCAGCGCGAGCTAACACCTCCTCCTTATACACAAACAAAGTCTCCAGTCATCGGAGTATGAGTGACAAAACTGTGCTCATTACAGTAATGAGGGTACTTAAAATCAGGATCTGCAGCCACTTACTTGAAGCAGGCGTTGTGCCAGGTGTCCTGGAGGACTTTCATTTGAAACGAGTCTTGAATTTTTCCTCTACAGCCCACACAGTAACACTTATCTGCAAAGACAGAAACGAGCCTCCCCTGTAAATAGGTGTAGCGCAGAAACCTCATGTGAAAATTGCAATACTGGTTTAACTGGGATCTGGATTAAAGCGAGCAAACAGACACGCCGCTGCGCTCGGTCTCCAAAAGCTCCGTTTTTAAAGGTAAAAACATTGTGTGAGCTGAGCGCTTCAGACAGAGAGATGATGTTCTTTTACACCCCAGCAATGTAGCATCACTTCAGTGTAAAGGTACAGTGTGAAATACCACTTTACCTCCTGGTTCCTCCATCTACTCCGCGAGAGTGTCGTCGATATTCAAGTCCCTTTTTTGTTTTTTTCACTAACTCCTCATACTGAAGAGGAGAGCTGTCATGAGCCGCTTCACGCTTTCGTTCCTCCCCGTCCGAGATTCCCACCTCTAAATACAGCAGGAAGAAAACACAAACGCCTTTTAATCCTCCACAGAGAGAGAGAGAGAAAAAACAGTGAGCTGAGACCTCCTGGACGGAGCTGTTCTCTCGCCGCTGGCAGGATGACTGACGTAATGCAGTGCTCACATTCCTGTACGGAGAGCGGAAAGGCCCAACCTCCGCACCTGGAAGAAGGAGAAAACTGAGATTTGGCCCCAAACGCGAAAGGAAAAACAGTGGCGCCATCTACTGCCAATTTGACGGCACTACACACCGATTCACGCCCTTTTCATCCATCCATCCGTTTATTCAATTCAGGGGCGTTGCAGGAAAGTAGGGGTGGTAGATGTTGTTCATATGGTAAAAAACAAAACAAAACAACACAAAACAAAAAAACAACCCACGTTGCTATGTGGTTGCTAGGCTTTTGTGGATAGAAATGAAACGTTACTGTGTGTTACTGTCGTGACATAAAAACGATGGGATGCTTTCAAAGTGTTGACGTCATAATATATTATGGATAATAAACCATCAGATCTCATTGTGGACTGTTGTGAAATAATAATAATAATAAAAACAATCATACAATGCCATTATAGGTTTAGTCCACAATATCTGATATAGATAAAAGCCTTCAGGAGCGTGAGATGTACTTTTGTGCCAAGATTGGTTGCTCAAAAATGGATCATCTTGGTGGAGTTTGCAGACAAGGAAGGCGAACACACGCTGACATTTAATGCAGTATAGTAAGTATAGTATAATAAGACACAATAAGTATCTTTCTTGAATTCTACAGTTGTATCAAAGGATCGAAATCTCTGTTTTAAAATTTCATTTAATTCTTTTAAAATGTTATAAAAGATAAATGACTGCTATATCATCAGTTATTGTTTGCTTTACAATTTGTGTTTTGCACTTATGCGATTTAAATGCAAAACACAGGATTAACTGCAGGAACAAGTCAGCATTTAAAGTGCTTCTAAATTGTTTTATTTCTGTAATATAGCCAAGGCTCACTGACATTACTGGGCTGGGCAAAACAATAATTTCACTGCAGAATAGGAAATCAGTAGGCATTATCTCTTTAAAACCGTTTCAACCCAGGCAGAATAGCAATGAATGTTATTTACTGTAAGGGCATTAGACCTCATGAGAAGATTTAATCACAGAATAAACTGGCAGGTGTTGCACGTGTTGTTTCTTGGCTTTTCTATGCTCCAAGCAGAACAATATTTCTAAGTTGTTTTAATTTACACCTCCAAATTCAGAAGACTGTGCATTCAAGCATTTTTTTTTTTAATAACGTGATTCATGATTCATTGTTGATCTTCAGGCGGTTAAATTTAAAGAGTTACAGTTTCCCTTTAAATCACATATGAGGTTTAGTTTCAAAACATTTAACGCAAATGCTCGTATGTACTGAGATTTTAAAAATGTATACAATTTGACAAAAATTGACAAAAAATTGTGGCTTATTCACTGTAACATCCGTCAGTATTAGTACAATGCTGTGCAATCTCATGCCACCCCTCATTTCATTGTGTCTTGCTTGGAAAAATGGGGAATAGGTGTAGTGATTTATTGAAACATGTGCAAATATATATGGAAATATAAGCAAAAAACGGTTGGTGCTGTCCAACAAGCTTGATGTCCACATTTATTCTTCAGCACAGCCTGGACTCTCTCAGCCAAGCTTTCTTGTTATTTTTTAGTCTTCAGGAATAGCACTGCACTACAGTCACATTGATTTTTTTTGGTTTTTTCTTTCTTTTCTTTGTTTTTGTTATGTTAATTTAACATGTTCGAAATAAAGCGACACAATGCACAAAAAGATGTGTCGACTTGCATTGCTTAACGCTGGGAAAACTGTAGAACTGTGTCTTCAATCTTCAGTTTACGTAAAAGGGCCAATATACAGGCAGGAACATGAATGCGTCATGAGTTCCTCAGTTTCACCGACTGTGGCTGAAACATTAATTTCCTGCTTTGCAGCGTGGGACATGGTTCAATATTTGTGTGGCATATTAATGAAAATTGGGCTATTGTTAACAGTGCATTAAAGTAATGGAGAAAAACTGAGATAAGGTAGAATAAACCGAGAGTGGAGAGTTTACAGCAACCAGGACGATATTCACGATAAGCTTATTGTTAAGTCTTTGGCTCTTGATTTTGAGAATCAGCTGTGAGAAAGCCCATTCATAAAGCACAGATGCCCTTTTATTTAAACAAGGGAAACATTATATTTGGCAGTATTTGTTGTTACACTGTAATAGTCATGATGGACCTTACAATGAAGCTCCCATACACATCCTGACACAATACTAATATTAAGCCACTTCTGTTTGGGGTACTCTGTTCTAAGAGTTACCGCAGTTCTACCTTCATCCTGACTTGTATCAGTGACTATAGGTTAGTTTTTATTCAGAGGAACTTATTGCCACACAGTGTGAACAGTAGGCTTGTTGCAATGGACTGAAGTAAATTTCTGTTGGTTCATTAAATAAGTGGCCAGCAGGGGGCGGTAATTAGAAAGCAGATGTTCTTGTATTGAAAAAAAGGTGCAAGCTACACTCTTCCTTCTGTGTGTGTTGGTTCTGTAACAAGAAATAAATGACATAATAAACTAGGTTTACATCTGCTGTGTAAACATGCAATGTAACATATTTAGGCATGAACTTCTCTTTCTGCCAGTGAACTTCTTAAACATAATGCGGAGGCAAATTTTAATTCATGCGTGCACTTTCAGACTGAAGATATGAAAGACCTTACCTTCATATCTTGGGCTGCTCTTTACCAGAAAAGTGAAAACATGAAGGAAAGAGAAAACATGACAGGCATCTGGATAAAATGTCATCCTCTTCCTCCACACCTCAAGCCTCATCTCCCGAACTGAAGTCAGGGCTCTGACCCATGAAAATGTGCATGAACACTATTATTTTTTCCTAATTGATTTCTTATTATTTATTTACTCCTTTCACAAAGCTTTACAGTCTACTAACAGCTGAGGTAAACAGGGGACTGACAGCTAACTTTCACCACAGATAGACACCAAAAATTATGCATTTGAATTGTGAGGGTTAAGAAAACAGAACTCAAACTGTGCTATTCATATGAACTTGCTCTAATGTCAACATTTATAAATAATAATAAACAGGAACAAAATCATCTGATGATGCCATTGTAGCCAATTGACACTTGCAAATTTGGACAAAGCTACGTTGTAAGAAACACAATATAAGCAGTTAAGCACATGAAAAGCAAGCCTTGGATTTGTGTACTGGTTACCAGCATGCGTGCTCGCGTGCGCACACACACACACACACACACACACACACCGCCATATTAAATCAATGCTACAGTCCTTCAGTGCTCCCCCTTTCAACTCCCTTTTCACAACCACCACAGCAGTCTCCTCATGCAAGCAGGGGGCATTCTAATTGGCTGCTACTTGACAGCCAAATTAGTCTTCAGGTTCAGGTAAAGAAGGGCGTGGTTCAACCAGCTGTAGCACACGTTTACTCAACATAAACCCTATAGAACAGAGTAGAATAGATGTATTTGCTTTTAAGTAATAAAAATCTGCACACACCCATCCAATATAGATTTTGCAAAAAAGAGCAATGAGGATCATAAATAAAACCACTTTAAGAGACCCTTCAGATCAACTTTTTAATTAATTAAATACTCATTACTTTTAAAGATTTGGTTGATCCCTGAACTCCAAAAATAATGTGTAAAGCAAAAGACAAATCTTTGCCCCACAACGTTCAGAACTTTTTCCAAATAAGACCAAATCATCATGACCTGAGAATTAAGGACTAATATCACAGTTAGAGTTAGTGTGTAGAACAAAGATGAAGTTAAAAAAAAAAGTATGCAAACACATAACTTCACATCTCAGTTTAAAAACAATACGTTTCACGAATATCGTAAATGTTCGTTGTATTTTATGAAGCCTTGTCTTAATTTGGTTCATCAAGGCAAGAGTAAATGAGTCTCAATCAGTTCTATTTTTTTCTTGTGAAAAAGGAGTAAGTCTCGGCAAGTATTCAACTTTTGCCTACGTAGTATGTCAATTTAAGGTTATTTCATATTGTTGCGCATGGAGTCTGATTCAAGTTATACAATAAAGACATATTTTATATTTATTTACAACAACAACAACAACAACAACAACAACAACAACAACAACACATTCATATATTTATTTATTTTTCTTTGCCTTGATTGATGGTTCCCTGCTGCGGCTAGAGTAAACCCTGGTTTTTCTGCTATGCCAGTGAAGGAAACTGGTCTACATGGTTAATATTACACAGAACAAAGCCAGTGATCTATTCATTTAATTCAAACTCGCATCAGGCCAGTAAAGCGGAGCTGGGGCAGGAATAACGGTTTCCTTTCAAAATAAAAGGGCTGTTCTTTTTCTTAAATGGGATGCAAGATGATCTACCACCTGGCTGTCTCTGGGTATGTATGTACACATACATACCCAGAGACAGTCAGGTGGTATATATGTGTGTGTGTGTGTGTGTGTGTGTGTGTGTGTGTGTGTGTGTGTGTGTGTGTGTGGGCTAATGTACTCCACAGACCTTACGGGTCACAACTTGTTCTTTTTTGTCTGTTTAAATTCTTCTCCTCATTTGATGTGAGATATTTTGACCAATCCAAAACACCCACGCTTGTTTGACAGTAGCCGGAAAACCGGTCCGCCAAAAGGGTGAAAAGGCAGGGTTACACAAGAAGGAGGGGAGCTAGTGGGCTTTGCTTGGACATAACACCGGTCTGGGTTGTATAGGATGTCCTTGCTCTCTTGGTAGCGCATATCATCCCCTTTTATCCTCAGACATCTTTGGTTCAGGCCCCTTAGAAGTTCATTGTTCTCTTCTCTTTACATCACTCAACCAAATCTAGTCAATTTACTTGTGCCAAATTAAAGCGTGTTTGTCAACTTATTCAAAAAACCTCTTTGCCTTCATCACTAAGCTACAATGGATATCGGTGTGGGGAACTCACGGGAAACCACTGATTGCAGGGAATCAGGTACTGCAGATCTCAAAGGCATCGCCGAGATGACCGCAGACGCAGAGGCTCAGAGACCCACGTGGAGCGGCCGGCTGGAGTTCATCCTGGCCACGGTGGGTTACGCCGTGGGACTCGGTAATGTCTGGAGATTCCCGTACCTGTGCTACAACAGCGGTGGAGGTAAGAGTGCTCAAGACACGGAAAACTAAGCAGACCGTAAACATAGCAGCAGCTACTGTTTTTTGTTTTGTTTTGTTTTTTTTATTTTATTAGGCTCCTGCATAGCGGGACTGAAAAAAAAAATCGTCATCATAATTAACACTGTAGCACTTCTGTGAAATAATGTAACTAACTAATATTTAACCCGGGAATTCGCAAAAGTTTCAAAGTAACTGTTAATATAACATTGAATGAGAAAATGCAAAGACAAGAGTTTAACTCTTAGTGACGTACATATTTCAGCTTTAATAATTAAGTAGAAATGGGCATAAACTTAAAAGAAACACATTTTCTGTACATCTCAGATTTGCTTACTATTTTTAGTTATGTTTTCAGTTTTGTTTTTTGTTTTTTTTTTCATCATTATTTCGTCAATAATGCTCAGATACACTTTACACCCACAATTACACCTCCAGCTATTTTTTCTCATGCACATATTTGAAAAGTGGGACATGCATGTGCGTGGGTTTCTTAAGCACAGTGACAGAAACATTTAAATCTGGGGCTGAAATTACATTGCTCTGGTATAAATTATCATAATAATTTATCAAAGGAGTAAAATATTTTACACCAGCATTTCAGAAATAGAAACTGAGCATCAGCTGTATGCTTTTTGATAATCATCACAAAAATATTATACAAGCAAATTCTGTCTCTAGTGGAAATTTTACTGTTGCAAAAATGACTCAGCAAAACAAACAAACAAACAAAAAAATCCCCCCAAACAGCATAGCAGCTGTCTAGGTTTTGTTAAATAGGATATTCAGCACTTACTCACTAAGTTATTATAAATATATATAAAACCATCAGTACGAGCTTAGAAGCTTGTATGTATAATCCATCTGAACATTGACAGTTTGGAATTATCTGCAGCTGGTTTATTCAGAAGAGGTGTAAAGCTGCTAACTTTTGTTCTCTTCAGGTGCCTTCCTGATTCCTTATCTTACCATGGTGCTCGTGTGTGGCATTCCTCTGCTTTTCATGGAGTTTACTATTGGGCAGTATACTCGTTTAGGGCCGGTGCATGCTTTCGCCAAAATCTGTCCCTTGTTGAAAGGTAAGTGACTCTCCAGGACGGTGAATCTCTGCTAATATGATGGGGAACAAGTATCTGCTGGGTTTTCCTTCATTTTTGTAGACTTGTTTATTTTTGTTGTTGGACTACCTTTAAAAAGACTGGCTTTGCATTCATACACAGTTTTTCTTTGTATGCAATTATAACAGATTTCAAAGTCCAAAACCAAGAGCCCAACTCATATATTGGCAGAAAAATATTTAATTATTAGCCAACAGCGCCAGAAACTCCAGCTGATCAATAAAGTGTCTAAACAGTGAGTTCTAAAATGGACTGCCCTACCAACCCAGATAACTTTGAAAGAAGTCAGACAAGCTTTATGTATTTAAAATTTGTAACACAATGAAAACAAAAGATTATATCTGTGTATTTCAAAGATAATCGCTGTCAATATTAAAACATAGCATATGAATCAGTACTAAAAATCAGATGACGCACAGAAATGGAAAAAAGAAAAGTCTTCAGCCAAGGATGAATTAAAGCTGCAAGGGGTTAAGAAACACAAACAGCAACACACTGTGTACTGAACAACCAAACACAAAGTGCAGTCAACCCATGTATGAGAGTGGTTTGAAATCTTGCCATGTCCTGACAGAAGGAAGTTTGTTTTTTTTCAACTTGACAATCATGAAAAACAGGAATAAATTATGCAAAACATGACACGTCTCATGTGTGGATTTTCTGCTTTTCTCCAGCCATGAAGCCCACATCATCATTCAGTGTAACGTAAAAAAAAAAGATCTCAGATAAATATTTAAATTATTTATCAATATTTAACCACGGTGAACGCATGCAGATGTCTCAATCCTTTGGTTTGAATAAATCCTGCTTTATTTTCTTCCATATTTTTTTTCATGTTGATGGATGAGAACTTGTTTGGCCAAATTTTCAACCTCTGTGACTGCATGTATTTTAGCTTTGTAAGGTATGTTTGAACCCTTCAAACGATCAAGTTAACATCAGTAAATTCAGTGATAATTAAGTCAATCACGAGCGACTGAAGATGAGCTCTTTGAGTCTGCATTAGTTCATTAAACAGCAAAAGTAGGCCAATCATGTGGATCAGTATATTGTTTAAAGCTCTATTGTTGTTATATAAAACACAGATGCTGAGACATTCCGACATTTTTACATCTTCATAAAATGAAAAGTGTGGACTCTGAGAGCAGCAACAGTCTGTCTAAATCCCTCTAAATCAAACAAGAGCCCAGCCATCAACAACCTCTACTTGTTGGTGTGAAATGACAATGCTTTCTGTCTTGTTCTAACTTGAGGATTTTTCTCCATAGTTTTCTTATCTCCTTAAGGACAGAGATTATCTACCCGGTCAAAACGTTTGGTTCCTTCACTTGATTTATCGCTCATTTCTTCCTGGTTAATGCTCTGTGCTAAGCAAGGGTCCAAAGCAGGTAGTCTTTTTTCTTCTGTATATTCTTCTGAATGACTCACCTGTGCAATTTGAGTGAAGTTTACTGTCAGGTACCTGTGATCCATGATGCAGTTGCCCACAAATATAGCAAATATACCCATGTCTGATTTATTCCACTAATCCGTAACCTAAAAATACTTTATTTACTTTGCCTTGTTTTTCTTTAGTTGAACTGTTTCTGATGTTTTGGCAGTGTGAAATAATATAATATGAAATAATTTATAGTGTGAAAGAGGCAAACAGGTGATAACAAAAGGAAGTAGCGCTTACTTAATAAGCAGTGGTTCCCACTGATACTGGAGATTAAAGGGTTTTCCTTTGCTCAGAGCTGTTTTTCAGCTGCCTCTCCTTCCACATTTTACTACATGGAGACACGTATATTTTACAGACATGGATCCAGTGGCGCATGGCATTCCAGCCTTTCGACAATGAGCAGCAGCTACGCAGAGGTGGCAGAAATACAGGCTTTCTTTACCTAAGTAGAAGTACAGACACCAGTGTCAAAAAATACTCCTGTAAAATTTTAATCTTACATAAACAGCAAAAATGTGTTGAAAAGTCCATAAAAATCCATTGGCAGACAAAAAAGCGCAAAAGTTAGAAGCAAAAGAAAACCTCAAGGTGCAAAACTGTGTCTCTTCATTCTCAGTACCTCTCCTTAGATGACCAGCAGTCTCTATTTAGTAAACAGACTAGAAAATGAAGGAAAACAACTGTACAAGTGTTAAATTACAGACTTTAAGCTGTCATTTAAATGACTTTCCCAAAGCACACAAATAATTGTATTCCCAAAGATGGCAGCCGAGTCTTCTAACGGTTAATCTCAATACATAAAACAGCTCGACACAGCAAATGAACAGCAGATTTTTTTTTTTGTATTTAAAGAGATTGACATTTCAGCTAATTAACGACCCTGTATACCTGTTCCAGATGGCAAGCTCTTTAACCGAGTCATTGTTCTGAATTCCCTGAGGAGGAGGCTGAAACTTGCATTTGGCATTTACAGATATACTCGCCCCAGTCTGAAACCTGACACGCAGCTAAGAACCACAAGTGTTAAAAGACTGAATAATTTCCATCTGCTGAATTGCTTTGATCTCACCTTTACTCAGTAGTCTCTTATATTCACCTGCTGAACAACAAGATGTGATTTCTACTCAAAGGCCCCAGGAATTTGCCTCATCTGTGGTTGTGTATTGGTGCCGCTGGGCAGAGGTTATTAATGATACTGGCTCTTCTCTGGTTGTTCTACAAAAGAAACATGTCATCGTTATCAGGCCCAAGTATTTGGCACTCAGTAATGCTTTGGGGATGAGAATAAAGCAAAGAGTACATCTTCTTTCCCACAGTTGGCACAACTCCTGTAGAGCTGTCTCTCACTTTGCTCTTTTTATCCCCACGTGTCACTCTGCAGGTGTTGGTCTGGCCACAGTTGTTATCTCCTTCGTTTTCTCCACGTATTACAATGTGCTCATGAGCTGGGCACTTTACTATTTATTCAACTCCTTCGGAATGGAGACCCTGCCTTGGAAGTCCTGCAACAACACTTGGAATGCCGTTGGAAACTGTTCGAGTGGCTTTCCTGGCAATGTTACCCACCTGCAGTCTGCTAGCCAACAGTTCTTTGAGTGAGAAGATGTCACTTCCTTGCAGCTCACTCTGTATGGCACTATTGTGCTGTATAAGCAGTGCTTATACAGCAAATCATGTTGTCTTCTTCTTCTTAAAGTTACTGAAAACCCTCATTAGTCATTAGTGAAGTGTCTTTTGCCAAATTTAAAGCAGTTTTTGTTGTTTAACTCAAAATGTTTTGCAGTTTTTTCTTCTCTCTGTGAGTGCATTGTACCTAAAAGTGGTCAGGCTTTACTTATACATGTTATAATCACAGTTATCTCAAGTTTTCTGGGTATTTGAAGATACTTTAGTCGCATCTTTTTCTTTCTTTTTCACAGTAACAGACTTCTGAAAAAGACTCACGGTATTGAAGAATTAGGTGGTCTTCACTGGGAACTCTTTGGGTGTCATGTCTTTGCCTGGGTTATTGTGTACTTATGTATATTTAAAGGAGTCAAATCCACAGGAAAGGTGAGAAAAATGACTTCTGCTGTGTTGTGGTGATTATGATGAAGGTTGATTTTTTGGGGGGATTTCAAGTTGACATTCACCATTTGGTCTTTTGCCATTTTTTCTGTAGGTAGTATATTTCACTGCTGTGTTTCCATACTTCATCCTGTTTGCCCTGCTCATCAACAATGTGCAGCTTCCTGGAGCCAAGAATGGTATCCTCTATTTTGTGACACCAGTGTGGAGCAAACTGTTTGAAGTGAAGGTGAGGCTATTCATCTCTGGGATGTTGGTTAAACATTGGTACCAAAACCCAGTTTGTACTAGTTTGTACTGGTCTGCGTTCAAAAAAACTTGAAGTGTCCCTTTTGAAAGAGTAGGCTTTTAACTTGTGACTGCTCAAGGTTCAAAGCATGCCAGACCTGAAAAGGTTATTTCAGCCATGAACTCGTTGAGATTCTTGAGATTGTTCCTTGGCCACGTACAGTGATGTGAAAAGAAACGTACATGACTGTATGTAGAAACTGTTGCAAAAAAAAATACCCAAAGAACTACAACTCTACAGTCTTTCCTTAGATTAGATTAGATTAGATTAGATGAGACTTTATTAATCCCTTGGGTTGGTTCCTCCGAGAAATTCAGTTTCCAGTAGCACAGCACCGACAGAAGTTGCATGTTACAGATACAGTAAGGGGAATGAGAGTAAGGATATAAGCATAAATACACCATATATACACATATACACATATATAAATACAGAATATACAATATGGATAAATAGGATTGCACATTTGACTGAGTATATTGCACAGTGATTATTGCACAGTCGAATATAAGAAAAACAAATATTGCAAA
>VUQG01019993.1:0-10407 GCA_015106755.1 Etia nguti
AAACTGAGTATTTAAAAAAAAAAAAAAAAAAAAAAAGGCATCGTCCAAGTGTCATTATTGTGCCTTCTTCACACTGTGTGCAACTTTGTCAATGAGTTTCTGGATCTCTCTCTGTCGTGTTGTTGCTCGGCTGATACACTCCTGCAGCCTCTCTCCTGACAGTGATGTCCCACCTGAGCAACAAGTAGCAATGTATAGAACAGTATTTCCCAGTTATGTTAAAAATGTCTTTTTGGCGTTTTTGAGTTATTTTTTATTTATGTTGACTGAACCTGAGCGTTCATGTTTGAAGGCGCCAGTTTATGTTGCTGTTACTATTACACACGCATTGATTCATACAACAGGGGTATTTTGACAAATATTTTTTGTGTTAATACCAAATCAGGTTAAATGAGTAGCTCCGTAGTGTAGTGGTTAACACATTTGCTTGGCAAGCAAAAGTTCGCTGATTCTACCCCTACTAGAAACATAAATCCCCTTTGGGGTCGTGCCAGGAAGGACATCTGGCATTAAAAATGGCAAATCAGCTACACGTTTTGGCTCTTGCAGTAAGGGAGAAGGAAGAAGTATCTTCAACCAAATTAGGTGCATGCTACATACCATGCAGCCTCAGAAAGGCAAATCCGTTTTAAATTATTTCTCACCTGGTTTGTGCACAGAGCAGAGCCGATCATCCTCATCAGTCACCACCGTCAGGTGTGCTGTCGACAGAGTCTCCTCCTCCGCTGTGGGGTCCACAATCAGTATGGAACTGCAGCGAGATTAGGCCAGGATTAGAAAAAGAAGCACATGTCACTTAAAAATACAGATTATGAATTTGTTTTGGGGGTTTTTTTTTTATTTGTTTTTTTTTTATAATGACTAGACAAACTTACTCATCAAAGATGCAAAAAGAAGCGCTGACTAGATGTTTGTGAATCTGAAGCTCACGTCTCTTTCCTAAATTCACCTCTGGTGCAGAGGTCTCCTTGTTGATGGTGACTTGTGGGAGTCGTGCTGTGAGGAGCCAGGATACTGTTAAGTTCATGTACTGCTTAAAAAAAAAACTATTGATTTGTTTCTATTATTACCAGTTACGACACATGGACTTAATGTTGTTTTAATTTACATTACAGTAGAAATTTACATACTGTTCTTTAGAGCAGCCAGCAGTGCGATAACACAAGCATCCAATATGTTCCCATCATAGTCGAGACACATGAGGTCACAGTACAGCACCCAGCAGAGCTGCAACAAGAGTCAGCAGTTTTAGTACCCATGGCTGGATATTTAAGGGTCAAATTGAGTGTCAGTGTAGCCACGCGACTCTTGGGTTTACCTTTCCTCTGTTGATGCACAGATCCTCTGTTTTTATCACTTCAGAGCTGCAAAAATCCACATAAAGACTTAGTTAAACCAGCACCAGGCTTAAAAACTGTCATTCAATTTAAAAAAAAAAAAAAAGCTAACATATACTGAAGTCAGACACCTTTCAATGACATCAGCGATGAACTGGCTGGCAGCCTGGGCCTGCTCTCCCGGTGGGCCCGGCCGAAAGCGAGAGGAACACAGGGGTGGCAGGTCCACATTGGGCACTGATAGAGATGCAATCATTGTTTGAATGACGTGATATCAGATAATTAACAAAGAAAAAATGGGAGAAAGCTGAGACTTCTTACTACACCTACCAATGTAGCCTTTACCAGGTGCCTCCACCGTAGGGTTTGCTAGCTCCTGCAGGAGGAGGAGATATAAGTGAGTACTCATCAACCTGGTCCACACTCACTAAATAAAAAAACAACAAAAAGGAAAAACGAATATGTTCTTGATCTTTACCGCTTTAATTCCACATATGATTGTGGTGTTTCCAAGCTTCACAAGGGCTGAGCCATCTGCTGTGGAAATTGACCCTAAACATGGAAATAAAATTAAAAATCCTTTGTAGGTTACAGAAACCTCTCTCTCGCACACACTCACACACTGTGGGAAGTCTCACCTATGTTCAGTGTTGTGGTTCTGAATTCAGTCAGCTCTCGTCCATCAGGCCGACAGTTTTCTTTCTGAAGAGAAACGAGAAAAAAAAAATAACAGTTCATATCCACCCAGAGAGCAACACTTGTCTGTCAAGTGTGGGATGAACGTGTTTTCAACACTGACCAGAAAGCTCCGGTGGTACTCCAGAGGCTCAGCAGTCCTGCAAGTTAAAAGGGAAAGCGGTAAAGGAAGCCACAGCACAGACATCAGAAGCTCACTCAGAAACAGCACAGCGAAGAGAGTGACCGAGTACTCATGCTATACACGTCAATGACAAATATCTGAGCCAGTCATAAACTACAGCTGTGACACAAGAACAAATAAAGTGCGCTGTTTGTCACATGCATGATGTCCGGTATTTTTGTTTTATTTTGTGTAATAAATAACTGAATTTATTATAACACCAAATTTGCATTTACTCCGCTGGTAAGTACAGGAAAAAAATAAAGCAAACTAAAAGTGATATTTTCCCTAAAATAGCATGGAAAGCTTGTATATTCTTACTTGAAGCCAGCCGCCATGATGTTTTGATTAACCACGTGGGTTTGCGCTATGACCTACGGTAGCCGGGTAGGAAGAAGCGCATAACCAAAGTTTAACCAAACGCGTTTGTGACCAAATCGTAACCTTATACTGTCCATAGTCGTCTCCGATCAAATCCATTTGCAAGTAAATAAACTCCAGCCTCATTTATTGAGTTTCGTTTTATATTTTTGAAGAACCTGTAGAAAATCTTCAGGGAACATTCCTTCGATGTCAAATTTTAAAAAACGTTCTGGGAACAAAAGTAGAGGGGACGTTACTTTAAGGTTACTTTTGTATAATCTTTAGGGAACATTTCCGACAGGTTCTACAAAATCATTTTTTGTCCAAAATATGACCTTTAGGGAATGTTCCCCAATGGTCACTGTTTGCTGGGATGCAGGTTTTTGTTTTCCATAAATGGTACAACAACATTTTTGAGTTGCTGTATGTATTTATTTTAGCGTAGGACTAAAAAAGAAAAAAAAACAATAAAAAAAATGCAGCACTTTTCCAAGGTTAAAGCCAGAAATTCACAAAAAGCAACTGGAAACATAAATGGCTGTTGAATCTTCAGGGGACCTCCAGTGGATGTTCCCTAAAGGTTCTATCACTACCACTTAGAAGCTCTGTTGCACAAAGAAAGTATGTCCCTTCTGTGGTATGTTACAGATGTTGTGGACTAGCAGAAAAGTCTTTAATGCTTTGACAAATGCTAATATTTTTCCTAGTATTATACCTCCCTTTTTTCTATGTTATGTACATGTTAAAGAGAGATTCCTTGCCACAATTTCCACCCCTGGCCGCTATGGGGCAGTGTGCCCCGGCGGTGTTGTCCTGCTCCAGTGTGACGATGCAAGAGCAGCTGCAGACACTTCTCTGATGATGTGGGAGAAGAAACAGTCACTACTTCCGCATCGTCGTTGTGTTCAGTTGTGATTGGAAGTGGAGTTAGGTGAACTGTCCTCACAGCAATGGAAACATAAGAACTCATATTTAACATTTTAACCTTCTGAATAATATCGTAAGCCCGTAATTTTGTACATATATTTGGACACACCAGGAGGTTAGAGCACAGGCTGTGTGTCAAAAAGCAAAAGAAAGGAGAAAGCTAGCTAGCTTCTGAGCTAGCCCCCTGCAGGTGGTGTGTCTGTCAGTGGGTGTAGGGTAGGTAACCTGATGGAAAATGGATTTCCTCTGTGAAATAGTTCAAGCCCTCGTCGCACTGGCAGCTGTAGGTTTCATCGTGGTGAGTAATCAGTGCTTTGGATGAGAGATGCTGTAGCTAAGTTGTTTTGGAAGAAGTTGCCCAAGTATATTTCACGATTCAACAGTTACAGTGATAGCGTGGGTTTCTTTCCTCTTGTACTTTTTCCATGTTATCCTTGAGGATTGTGTTTGACTCGGGCCACTTGTAGACTTTTACAGGCCTGTTCATGTACCTCAGTTTTATGATACTTCCTCTTCATTCTGCTCTAAAGCAACAGAGGGGTCAACTTTAGTCCTATTGACTATTGAAAGCATATATAAAACGTATGGTACATATTTGCTCACATGCTTTTGAATATAGACCAGTTTCTAAAGTTTTACATTTTAGGATATAATAAAAATTATCTCGTCCTTAGCAGATCTTAAAATTGAGTAAATACAACCTAAGATGAACTAGAAAATGTGACATAGGAATTCAGAGAGTACTTAGCAGTCAGGTGCCTGCTATTAACTGATAATCAGCAAGTTTGAGCACCTCTATTTAAAAAAATAAATAAATAAATAAATAAAAAGAGGAGGAGGAGGAAGTTTTCTGGTCTGGAGTATTCATGGGTGTGGTAACACAATGCCAAGGAGGAAAGACATCAACTGTATCTTTCATCATCAACTTGCTTCTATGTTAAAAGAAGCAATTGGTGGTTCTCATCAGTGTAGAAAGTCTTATAAGGTCATTCGCAAACAATTCAAACCCAATTATTCTAAAGCGAGAAAGATTATTCACAGGTGAAAATCATACAAGACAGTTTCCAGTCTTCCCAGGAGTCCCAGCAAATTCACCTCAAGGTTGGACTATGCAATGCTTAGAGATACTGAAAACATCTCCAACATCTCCAATTTCATGACAGTACAATTAAGAAAAGATTGAACAATTATGGCTTGTATGGAAAGTTCGCCAGGGGAAAGCTTCTCTCTAAAAAGAACATTGGAGTGTAGCGTAGGCTTTCAGTCTTGGATCTGAACAAACCACAAGACTTCTGAAACAATGTGCTTTGGAGATGTTTGGCCATAACGCATCACGGCACCACATTTGTAGAAAGATTCAATTGCAAATCAAATGCAATTCTCATTTTTCTCACTTGTCAGTTGCTCGTAATAGCACACTTAACTGCAGGGATGGTGGACCTGACACGCCATGAGAAGGAGAAATACTTTCTCACTGCCACCGGAGAGAAGCGGCTCTTTCCCAGTCTGCATGATCCCCATTCCAGGGAGCTCTCTGTGGTGGTCCCGGCCTACAGCGAGGAGCTCCGATGTGAGTAAAGTCTGCTTTTCTGCTCAGTCAGTCACTATGAATGCCCATGTTAGACACACACTGTAAAGAGTCACAGTTTTCACTTAGGTGTTAGTAGTGCAATCCATCCAGGTTGGTGCAGTTTATATCCTATGACCTTCCTCTCTCAGACGTCATGTCACTGTGCACCTGCAGTAGGTTGTACTTGCTATTATATGCGTGTTACTGTGTGTCACTTCAGTACCAGTGATGATGGATGAAGCTATGGAGTACTTGGAAAACAGGCAGGTAAGTGCAGAGCCTGAATTAAAGCTTAATTATATATTTCCAGTAAAAAGCAGCACATTTAAAAGCATATAAAACCGCATGTATCACCGGATATCCAATTACCACATTTAACAGTAACCTTAATTACATTTGGGATATTTATTTATAATCAAAATCAGACACACACAAAGCAAACAAAAAAAACAGACTGTTATCAGGATGATGTTTTTATTAGGAACATTTATTAATTAATAAATGTAGATACTTTAAAACTAAACTATGTAAAAACAGATGGCTTAAAAATTTAATGAAAAGAAAGCCCTTAAATTAGTTGTTCTGTGCATTAGTTTGAATTTCTTTCAAGGTGACCACACCTTTTCAGAGATACAGTTCAAGTTTGTTTTTTGTATTTTTAATATTTTGTTTGCAGCTTTTGGTCACTGGTTCCTTTTTTTCCGCATCCTTGTGTATACAGGTTTCTTGAATAACTGATGTTAGTGGCTTTTTGTCTGCACTGATGATGAATAATGTTCATTAAAAAATAAACATACAGTGCTGGATATGTTATTCTTAGACTTACCAGTAGGTGGCAACAATGATCTGGATAAAGTGGCTGTTGTGAAACAAGTCACTCCTGTTTTTTTTGTTTTTTTTTCTGACTGCAGAAACAAAACCCCTCTTTTACCTATGAGGTCATCGTGGTGGACGATGGCAGCAAAGACAAAACCACAGAGGTAATAATTTGAAATCTTTTTTGGGGCATATGTAACCAGGCCTTCTATTTTAGCACAACTCGGTTTTGCCCAGCTAAACATTTTCAACCAGTATAGATCGGTTTCATGAGTGGACACTGTTGTGTTGTCCTGGCAGGTCGCTTTGCGGTACACTAGGAAGTACAGTGCCGATAAAGTGCGCGTCCTGACGCTGGTGAAGAACAGAGGGAAAGGAGGAGCTGTGCGGATGGTGAGATTGTAGATTTGAGATTAAAGTGTGTCCAAATGGGAACCCTGAAGCTGCAGTTTGGAGCCGACTTTGGTTCTTTTGTTTTTTTATCTCTCTTTCTTTTAAAGGGAACTCTGAGCTCCAGAGGGAAAGTCATTCTGATGGCAGATGCTGATGGAGCCACAAAGTTTTCTGACATCGAGAAAGTGGAGGCTGGACTCAATGACCTCAACCCCAAACCGGTGTGATGGTGTTCTGTTCTGTTTTAAATTCAGTTTCACTTATTTGATATATAAGTGTGTAAAAGTGGTTAAAATGTAGCCAAGCCTAATGCCTCATGTGCTGCTCTCACATCTAGGAGAACATGGCAATTTCATGTGGATCCAGAGCTCACCTAGAGAAAGAGTCTGTAGCTCAGGTAACAGGGTTTTATTTTATTCTGCTTTAAAAAAAACACGTGTTTGAAATTATTTTTCAGAACTGTAAATAACCACACTTTGGTGTCTTTGCAGCGGTCTTTGTTTCGTACGTTCCTTATGTATGGCTTCCACTTCCTGGTGTGGTTTTTCTGCGTGAAGGGGATCAAGGACACTCAGTGTGGCTTCAAGCTTTTCACACGCGAGGCTGCACTCAAGACCTTCTACTCTCTCCATGTAGAACGATGGTAAGGATTTAGGCTCCACTGTTGGCACATGATGACGTCTTAGAGGAAAGTAATAGCTTTAATGTGCATTCACCTGGACTATATTAAAAGCAGAAATTTGCATATCTTAACCAATTTATCATATGTTTAGCAAAGTGATTGCTTGAAAATGCAGTGTAAAGGCCATTACACACTGAGCGCATTGTGAAAAAGTCAAATTAAATTTTGAAGCCACATCTGAGAAGTCATTGAAATCATTTCAGAGAGCCGATTGACCCGGAGCGACGTCTAGCTGTGTGTCTGAGCTAAAATAGTGTTACTTCACTAGTTCCACATCATTGTTTATTCAGTACAGTGCGCTTTTTGAGCTGCGAACATGCATGTTGCCAAATGTAGTGGTCTGATTGTTCAGGTCCTTTTATTCACAAATTTTAAAAAAAATTGCGCTTCAGCCGAAAAGAAATTAATGCCGCAGATCCAACCTGCAAAATTCTGCAGATAGGTGAGTCTGAAAAATATTTTTAAGCCATTTTCACAAATTTTAAGTGTTCGGTGTGTTAAAGTCTTTAGACTGATCAGAGAACACAAAAGAAAATATGCTTCTCTCCCTTTCTCTCCATATATATATATATATACATAATGGATGGATCTATATCTATATAGATATCTATGTATCTATATAGGTATCTATGTATCTATATATCTATATGTATCTATATATCTATATGTATCTATATATCTATATGTATCTATATATCTATATAGGTATCTATATATCTATATGTATATAGATATCTATATGTATTTTATAAACATGTCTGAAGACACATCCTGTGATCTTGGAGAAGATGTTACTCAATTCCAGAGGGCATCAAAGCAATGAAACAACTGAAGACATTTGTGAAACTGCTAAAACTGGGTTAAGAACTGCTCAATGTATTTTTAAACCCTGGAAGGATAATATAAGTGGTGAGCCATCCTCTTTGAGGAAGAAATGTGGTTGAAGGGTGAAAAAGGCTTAAGATCACTTAAATTTTCATGAAATTATATTCTAAAAAGCCATATTATAAAAGCAGTAGAAGTCAGGGCTATTTTTAATAGTGAAAGTAAGAATGTTTCCGCAAAGCGCACAATGAACAGTGCAAAAAGGGACTCAAGGGGCTGGAACTAAACAGCTGCATAGCCTTAAGAAAACCACTTATCAGTGAGCCTAATCTGAGAAAATCGCTTTAATTTGCTAGGGAGCATAAAGATTGGACTCTGGAGCAATGGAAAAAGGTCATGTGGTCACGTGGATGAGTCCAGATTTACTCTGTTCCAGAGTGATGAGTACATCAGATTAAGAAGAGTGGCAGATGAAGTGATGCCTACCGTACGAGCTTATTGCTATGTCTGCTATTGCTTTAGTTGGTCGGGTCTAAATCCAGAAAGTTACATCAATTAAATCAACACAAAGTATTCCAAGATGACAATGCCGGGATTCATGAGTCAAAGAGTGGTTGAGGGAGCAGGATTGGCCACCACAGACTCCAGACCTTAACCCCGCTGAGATTCTTTGGGATGTGCTGAAGAAGACTTTACGCAGTGCTTTGACGTTCCCATGAGCAGTACGAGGTCTCGATGGAAAACTTAATGCAGCTGTGGACATAAATGTTTTGACATTACATAAGCTTATCAAGGCGATATCACGGTGACACCATGGCGTGCCATCTTAAGGTTAAGTTGGTCCAATGAAATATTCGCGTGTGTAATGTTTGTTTGGTTTTTTTGGCAAGTGTGCCTGCATATTATTATGGGTTGATATTCTCCGGTTTTTAATTTGCAATATTTTTTCCAGATTTTAATGAGCCCTCGTAATTTTACAAGTGGCTCTATGGTGTAGTGGGTAACATTTTTACCTTATATGTGCAAAATCCCTAGTTCGAGACCAGTAGGAGACACAAACCCAGCCTCAGGGAATCACAAGCTGGTGTACCCTTAGTGTCATCTCAACCCCAGATGAACTGTAGCATTGCATCAGGATGGCAAATCTATGCCATGAGGAATTTTCAGGGCTGAAACCCAAATGAGCTTCCACCAAAGGGTGGCAGGGCTCTCCATTAGACATTTGAAATAGATTCAGAATATATCTGCTTCTCCTTCACATCAAAAACAGACAGTTAAGGTGGTTCAGGCATCTGGCTCGGATCCCTCCTGAGTGCCTGTTAGGTGAGCTGTTCTGGCTACATGCTACCCGAGGGAGGGCCCGGGCCAGACCCAGGACTTGCTGGAGAGATTATATCTCTCGGCTGGATGAGCTAGGAGAAGTGGCCAGGGAGAGGGAGGTCTGGGCTTCTCTGCTTAGAAGACTAGATGATTTTTCTTTTTTCTAAAGCCCACCTGTAAGCATCAATATCATAGGATTTATCATAGTTTTAATAGCAAAACTGCAGCAGCAAACTGTCCACAATACAAAGTAACAGAAACAAACATTGGTCGCAAGGATGTTTTATCTGTTTTCTGATAATTAACTGGTGAAAACTCCAAGAAGTGAATTTTTGGTGAATTTAAACAGTCTTCTGTGTCCAAATCAGTTGCAAGCATCACATTAATTAATACTAAATAACTAAGAAGTCCTGAGGATTTATACCTAGCACAGGTGATGGAGTCACAGTGGAGTTTTAGGTTTTAACCTGCAGTAAGACAGGAACTTTAAATCAACTTTCTTCTCACAGGGCTTTTGATGTGGAGCTCCTGTACATTGCCCAGTGTTTTAAAATCCCCATAGCTGAGGTGGCGGTCAACTGGACTGAAATAGAAGGTAGGCATTTTTTTTGTTTTTTTCTCCATGGAATATGTGGACGTGTCTCTTCCCACCATGCCACCTATCTGCAGGGCTATAAATATCTCTGTAGGGTGTGTTTGGAAGTCTGTGTGTGGTTGATTGCATTTATTTTTAGACCTTCTGTAATAATTGAAAATTGTAGGCATTTGTAGAAATTGATCTTTGTGTGTGAGCTTCATATAAGCCGGCCTAGCACCACTGCAATAAAGTCTTCCTTTTTATTGCACTGTCAGGCATATTTCCAGTATTTGTCTTATGAAAGCACGACTTGAAGCTGAAGTGCCTGTGGGTTTGTTCTAACAGGGTCCAAGCTGGTGCCGTTTTGGAGCTGGCTGCAGATGGGACGAGACCTGGTTTTCATTCGCCTGCGCTACATCACCGGAGCCTGGAAACTGCAGTCATCGCATAAGACTGATTAGCCAATCAGAGGAGCCCTTGTCTCATAGAGACGGCCTATGATACAGCCACCGAGCCTTTGGGTGGTTTGGGGGGGAGGGTTACAGCTGTGTCCATCATTCACTGTAATCAGAAGCAAAGCACGGTGTATCAATACTTCTCCTTTCCAGGCATCACTGGATGTGAAGTAATGACACAGTTTTGGTTTCCTCATGATCCTGCCTTTTTTTTTTTTTTTTTTTTTTTTTTTTTTTTTTTTTTTTTTTTTGGTTTTTTTAAAAAAAAAAAAAAAAATTTTTT
>VUQG01019993.1:16246-27999 GCA_015106755.1 Etia nguti
GCTGAATTATCTGTTAATACAATCTCTTGCTTCTCCTGCCAGATGATTGAAACTTGACCTGGATTTCTGGCTGTGTAAAGAATAACCTTCCCTGCTGGAGGCTTCAACTCCAGAGCTGCCGGATCCCAACACAGAGAGGGGGTTTAGGGGGTTTGCGCTGCACTGGCAGGAGTCCAGCGCCTCTACTAGAGCTGCTCGGAAGTAACAGTGGAATACAAAAAAGAAAAAACGGCGCCTGTTTACAGACTCATCACGCCACGTCTTTCATCCTCACCTCTTCTGTTTCCTCTTCTGGCTGCTCATTATTTGCATCTTCACTCTTATCCACAAGGGAACTTTTATCCCTTTAACAGGACCCATCAGCTCATCTTGCCACCCATTTATCCTTCTCATAATGAACTCCTCTACCTCCATTACATCCTTATTCTCCTTCACCAGCCCGGCAGTGAAGCGCCTGCTTGGCTGGAAACAAGGGGACGAGGAGGAGAAGTGGGCGGAAAAGGCTGTAGACTCTCTAGTGAAGAAACTGAAAAAGAAAAAGGGGGCAATGGAAGAGCTGGAGAGAGCGCTCAGCTGCCCCGGGCAGCCTAGTGAGTATTACAGTGTCCAATATAGAAGTTTAGTCTAGCGGTTCTAATTGTAGAGGTCAAAATAAACATGAAGATTATTTAGACAGGACGACATTTACAAGATGGGAAAGACAACACAAACAGTAATGCAGTAATTCTTGTTTCCTGTGGGGGGGGGAGGGATGCTTTTACCTGTCTGGGAATCAAAGGAAATTACTAAGGGTTGTACCTGGGCGGCACTTCATTGATGAGATCACAAGGTATAAATTTTATCAACTATAAATCAGAGTTGATAAATAATATATATTATATAATAATTTATTTCCAAAAATTTTATTTGTATATAGCACTTTTCAAAAAACAGATCTACAAAGTGCTTCACAGTTCAAATAAAAGCCATAGATTGAAGATAAGTGTACGTTCGAACATACAGACACATAATCAGCCATACTGGAAGACATTAGTTCCACTATACACACATACATGCAATGTTGTAATCTGGTTATCTCTCTCTTTTTTTTTTTCTTTTTTTTTTAATTTATTTATTTTTTTTTATTTAGCATGATTAAAAATATCCAGAGGAATTAAAAAATGTAAATTAAATATACAATAAATTAAATGAAAACAGAGTTTCTTCTGCACTTCGATCTTCATATAATGCTTTAGTATTTCAGTAAAAGGGTCAGTGGTACAAAAACATTGAATTTTTATGTGCACACAGCACATTTAATTTGGTAGAGTTCTGTTTAAAAAAAAGAGCTATTTCATGTGAATCCTCCAGGTAAGTGTGTGACCATTCCTCGGTCGCTGGACGGGAGGTTGCAGGTGTCCCACAGGAAGGGTCTGCCCCATGTGATCTACTGCAGGGTGTGGCGCTGGCCTGACTTGCAGTCCCACCATGAGCTGAAAGCCCTCGAGTGCTGCGAGTTCCCCTTTGGCTCCAAGCAGAAGGACATCTGCGTGAACCCTTACCACTACAGGCGGGTGGAGACTCCAGGTACTGTAAATTTGCTGTAAAAATATGGCCTTTATTGAATTTTAGCCATAGAGAAAGGGAGCCTGATCAAATAGTGTTCCCAAGCCAAAAGCATTTGCCGTAATATGATCTTTTAACGCTCCATCTGGCTCTCACCACCCCCAGTGCTGCCACCAGTCCTCGTTCCACGCCACAGCGAGTTCAACCCTCAACACAGTTTACTGGCAAAGTTCAGGAACGCCTCCCTTCACAACGAGCCTCTGATGCCCCAGAACGCCATCTACCCAGACTCCTTCCCTGCCCTTCCCTGCTCCTCCTTCTCCTCTTCCTCCCCTCCTTCGTCCCTCGCCCAGTCTCCCAGCTCGCAGAGTTACCCCAGCTCTCCCAACAGCTCTGCAGAACCTGGTAGTCCATATCACATCACAGGTAAGGATCACAGCGTGCAAGCTAATACCTTCACTTTGAATCTTCACACACACAGTACATCATTTCTTCTCTTCTGTCATTTATAACGCTGTTTTCCAGCTGAGACTCCACCACCTCCGTACAGCATGATGGAGACGAATCCTCAAGAGGATGTGAAGCCAAGCAACTCCACGGAGACCCCCAAACTCACATTTTCTGCTCCGCACAGAGGTAACCTTGCACAACACAGAGAAATACAGGTGTTAGCAACAGCAGACTCTATATGGAAGATGGTGTTAGCCACTGTGACATCACCCACCCGTCCCGTTGTAAAACCTCGAGGTGCATGATTTGAAAGTGGATGTGATGACTGACTGAGAAAGTGGAGTGAAAATTGTATGGTAGCAACTTGTCAATCACACTGCGCTGGTCTCCTTCTTGACTCTAACGAGGAAGATCATTTACAAAATGACAATCGTGCTTGTATTCCTCGCGACCGAGGAACCAGTGATGGAGACCATGAACTCATCAGGAGAGTTTACTAAACTCACAGTCTAAATAAGCCGAGGAAAACCAGCCATCAGAAAGAATATAAGTTTAAGACACTTGGCTTTACTTTTCAGAGCTGGAAGCTACATCCATCTTTTATATACAGTCTGTGTTAGAATAGATAAAATCGATGAAAAAACTTGCTTTATTTTTATCAGGTTGGATTTATACGAATTTGCATCGGGTTTAAAATTAAAAATGGATAAACAGGATAAAACATTTTATCCGTAACACCCACCTCTCGAGCCTTTGTTGTTCCTGTTCAGATTTAAGGCCCGTTTGCTACGAGGAACCCGAGTACTGGTGCTCCATAGCTTACTATGAGCTCAACAACCGGGTGGGGGAGACTTTCCATGCCTCATCACGCAGCGTCCTGGTGGACGGCTTCACAGACCCGTCCAACAACAAGAACCGCTTCTGCCTCGGCCTGCTTTCCAACGTCAACCGCAACTCAACCATCGAGCACACGCGCAGGCACATAGGCAAAGGTAGGCTGGACAGCTTTTGGGGGGTGTTTTTTGCATTTGGTGAGAGCAAGAACTTTAGAGGAAGGTTGTTTCAAAAGTTAATCTGCTCATATTTGGTTTCATCACTGCCTTTGTTGTGCATGTGCTTGTCTTTGTAAAACACTGCCATGCTTTAAACTCAGCTTGTCATCTTGCAATAAATCCTTCGGGCCAAATAATGTTTGATTTTTTTCCCTCATGCTCAGTGTTTACAAAGCCTGCCTTTGTTGGATCAACATCAAGCATTTTAGTGGCTTCCAATAAACTGTGCAGTGTGAGGATGTGTGTGGTTTTAAATGACAGAGGTGGCACAAAGGCTTGAGGATAGTTGGTCCCCAGTTCACAAACACTACCAACACCACTCAGCGTTTCTTTGTTTGCGGGCATAAAAGCTTCTGTGGTTTTTCTTCCAAGGGAATATGAGAAAAATCCATCAATATCAGTTAATTTTCAGTGAAGTAATCAAATATTGTGGTTAGCTCATTAATTGTATCTTTCTTGTAGCTTTTTTTATACTCTTTAGATCTGCTGTGCTATTGTAAATATTGAGTTTGCACCACATTTAAAGCACCAAATACTTTAGTATTTAAGCGCATTTGATCGTCTCCCTTTAATTCCAGGTTTGCACCTGTACTACGTGGGCGGCGAAGTGTATGCAGAGTGTCTGAGTGACAGCAGCATCTTTGTCCAGAGTCGCAACTGTAATTTCCAGCATGGTTTCCACACCACCACCGTGTGCAAGATTCCCAGCGGCTGCAGCCTCAAGATCTTTAACAACCAGCTGTTTGCTCAGCTTCTCGCCCAGTCCGTTAACCATGGCTTCGAGGTCGTCTATGAGCTCACCAAGATGTGCACCATCCGCATGAGCTTTGTAAAGGTACTGAGCTTTCTTGTGAAAGAGGACGTGTGGCAAAAAGAAAGGCAGATGGTGATTATTTGATAGCATTTTTATGCCAGTTATGCTAATTCTCTCTGTCCTCTCAGCTTTACTTGGTTAGATGTATAGAAACGGAGGTAGGGGACAGGTTAGAAACCGTGAAATTCACTCCTGTAGTGCATATGAATGCTTTTATTCATGCTCAGTCAAAATCAAATGAGAAGGGTTGGCGATACACTCAGTTTCTCAGGTAACTTAAAATTCCCATGCTTAGTGCTGCCAGTCATGTCAGATCCTCCCATACACAAGGTGGGATTACTTGTTCTCTTTGTAATAAATATTTTATAGTTAACTGAAGTGCCAATATTACCAGCTGACCTGTTGTTGCGCCTTTTCCTTTAGGGCTGGGGTGCTGAATACCACCGTCAAGATGTGACCAGCACCCCCTGCTGGATTGAAGTGCATCTGCATGGGCCGCTGCAGTGGCTGGATAAAGTCCTTACACAGATGGGTTCTCCACACAACCCAATTTCTTCAGTGTCGTAACATGAACACAGACACACACCTTTTGTGTGTGTGTGTGCGCGCTCTCAGTCCTTCTGCCAGGCAGTCACAGATTCTGTACATTTTTCTGTCCTACATTTGACATCTCATGCAAAGTTACAAAGATGCGTTACGCCTTTGTCACACGGCTTAAAACAGACGTGTAGATGAATTTTACTTAGCTGAATTTACACCATGCGTTCCTAATTTCAGTATGATAACGCAGTTAGCCTCCTCCTTTTCCACTGGGATCCATCAACTGCGCAGGAAAAGTGGGATATATTTGTAGGTACTTAACGAACTGTTATACGTCCGAAGTGTTATTGACGTGGTATGTACTGTATTTATGTGTGGACCAATGTTTGACTTGATGTTCTGGTTGCTTTTTACTTGTTACGTTAAGTTTTTTCCTGTGATTCCAGTTTTCCAAGGTTTGAATTTCTGATGTTTTTTTTTTTTTTCTCATTAAAAAAACAACAAAACTCACATTGCATCTTTTTTATTGTCATATACTCATCAGGAACATACTGCACGACCCCCCCTGTGTTTAAGTTGTAGTGTAACTGCTCCAGCTCCTTCTCATCTGTATTCAGTTATCACTTAAGGTTTGTGCAACAGTGCAGGGAGAATAGAGAAAGTCTTGTCATAAACAAGTCCTCAACCTGCAGGAAACCACATGCACCACACAAATGATTGTCACAACAGTAGCAGTTCAAGTTAAATCTCACACACACACTAAGGATTCATAATTCAATTTTATTTTATTAATACAGCGCCAAATTACAACAACATTTGCTATAAGGCGCAATTCATCCAGAGAAAACAGTCTGAACTGGGGCTTCAACAACTAAACAACTTGTGTATTAACGCCACATAAGAAAACTAACAGAACAGGACCCAACAATGTTTTTAAAGTGAACAAAAGTGAAAACAAATATTGGCTTAAATTTAGGACAAAATGTACCAAAAACAGCACCAGTCGTGGTTTAAATACAGGGTCACAGTGTGTGATTTGAAGAAATCTTCACCTCTCTGGGAGTTGAATCAGTTTAGTCCTCCATTCTCAGCACAACTTCAAAATATCCTTTCATTCTGTGTCTGCATGACTGCAGAAATCCATGCTTTCACTGTACGCTTAGGATTCATTTATGCATCAGATGCCAGTTTTTCTTTAGTGCGCTTTATGCAGCACAAAAACTAACGCCCGCCGTCAGCAGCCCTGGAACTGCTGCTGTGACTGGCTACGGCTCTGTGTAGCTAGAAGCTGCTGCTGCTGCTGCAGGAAGCTGATCACATCTGGACTCCTGAGAAGTGACTGGAAGACAAATACAGTGGAAAACGTGAGATATTTCACTACAAAGCTGCAGTACAAAAGATTCAACATTACTCTGCTTTCACTAATAAAATATGTGTCATAACTGTTCTATGAACTGATTGCTTTTTACTGCTACCATTAGGTTTTGTCCCATGATTCCCAGCAATCAACAAGTTCTATGAACTTGAAAAATTCTTGGCTTTTAAAATATTACAGTATTTGGGTTTGCGTGTATGCCTAAAGTTTTTTGTTTCGTTTTTTTTTAGTCCGGCTGAAAGAAACTTTCCTAATTCTGGGATCATTAGGAGAACATACATCAGTGTAACCCAAAACCAAACAACTGTAAAATTAAATTAAAAAATCTGAATGAGGGGACACTAAAGGTTCTCCTTTGACAAAACAACAGATATGAAACTAAGAATAAGGACACTTACACTCACTGGCCACATCATTAGGCAGCCCTGTTCAACTGCCTAATGCAACTCAACTCAAGCATTAAAGCATGCAGACATGGTGAAAACCTTCTGAAGTTCAGGCTGAGCATCAGAGTGGTTGTTGGTGCCAGTCTGGCTGCTCTGAGTATTTCAGAATCTGTTGCTCTACTGGGATTTCCCCACACAACCACCTCGAAGGTTTACAGTGAATGGTCCAAAAACAGACAAAATATCCAGTGAGCAACAATTCTCTGGGTGAAGATGCCTTGTTGATGCCAGAAGTCAGAGTATAATGGCTGGACTGCTTTGAGCTGACAAGAAATAAACAACCATTTGCTAAAACCAAACTATGCTGAAAACACAACATGTCAAACCTTGAAGCAGCTGGGCTACAGCAACAGAAGACCACACCAAATGCTGCTGCTGTTAGCTAAGAAAAGGAAACTAAGACTACAGTCAATGTGGCTCATCAAAATTGGACAATAGAAGCCTGGAAAAACGTCGTCCCTTATCGCCTGTGACATTCGGATGGTAGGTTCCAAATCTGGGTAAACAACACAAAAGCATAGATTCATCAAATCTTGTATAAATGTTTCAGGCTGTTGGTAATGGTGTATTGATGAGGACGATATGTTCCTGTCACACTTTGTGTCCCTTAGTACCAGCTGAGCATCGTTTAAATGCCACAGCATACCTGAGTATTATTGCTGACTACGTCCATTCCTGTATGACCACAGTGTGCCCATCTTCTCGTGACTGCTTTCAGCAGGACAACAAGCTATATCACAAAGCTCAAATTATCTCAAACTGGTTTCCCAAACATGAAAGTGAGTTCACTGCGCTCAAATGACCTCCACAGTCACCAGATCTCAATCCAGTAGAGCACCTTAGGGATGTGGTGGCACAGCAGAGTCACATCATGGATGTGCAGCCCAAATATCTGCTGCAAATATGCGATATCATGCAAATATATCAGGCTCATGTCCATTTAACCCTTAAAGCCAGGTGCCACAGAATAATATGCTAAGAATGAAAATATCGCAAATTTTGCAAACCTTTGGTTGGAAACCCTGACAAAAGCATTTTAAAATCACATTTTTCATTAACTTGTCATCCGTCTGCATGTGCATCATTGAACAATCAACCAGTCTTACCAGTCTTTTCTGGTTGAGGACCTGCTCTATCAGAGAAGGTCTGGCTGGACGGTCCCCCATGGCACCTAGGCGCTGTTTGTTCACAGACACAGGACGTTCTTCAGAGTTTTCCTACAGACAGAAAAACGCAATTCAGTGTGAAGGTTTTGTTTGTGGCTTGGCTCTAATGTGTGGAAATCAGACCTTCACATCACGGTAAATGCTTCTAGCAGTGAGAGTATTTAACTTACATCAAGTTTCCCACTGGACATGGCCTTGTCATTCTTCTTCTTCTTGTACTTGTCTTTGTACATTTTGTTGCGGTGTTTTTTGCACATCCACGGCTTTCTCTGCTTGGCCACCTGCGTTGTTGTCTCCGTGCACCCCTCGTAGGTACACTGTTTGGGGGCGTTGTCGCCCTCCGAGGTCTCTTCGTCGTTGAGCTCCTCCGGGCTAGCTGCGCCGTCTCTGGGATCTGAGGCGTCCAGTACGTCGCTCTCTTCGTCCGGATCGTCCATGTCGTAGGAGACGTTGTTCTCCGGTTCGTGCGGCGTTATCACATTTCTACTGTCCACAACTCCGCTTTTATTCACATAGTACCTATGTCCGTCTTTAGTGAGCAGAAGAGTGGAGTCTTTGTCCTTACTTGATAACGCGGAAGCGTCTTCTTCGCTCATGATAACGGCAAACAAACAAACGACGCTACAGCGACCTAGCTAGTAGCCCCACGTTAGTTAGCTAACACAGCTACTTGCTAACATTTACTTATCCATTTTTCCAGTGGACCTTCAGTTAATTTCTTAATAAAAGGTCATAAATATTCAAGTAGTTCAGAAGCAAATGTCATAGTTTTTACTTCCATTGGTTTAGCCTGTCACCGCTCAGGGAACACGAAAATCTTCTTCTTCTCTGCTTTGGTTTCATGTGTTAAAGCGACACCTAGTGGCCAAAATAACACATGCACGCCAATCACGGGTACAACTACGACCCACTTATGAGATGTTTACTATAAAACTGTTGCCTGCTGAAAGGGCAATGCCCTACAATCCTACTTATAGATGTACCATAGTGGATGCATCTATTCACAATATTCCTGTCACGTGGACATGTTAGAGTTCTACTATGTGTAAAAATAGACTAAAATAGACACCTTTTGTGAAAAGTCTTGACGGAAGAGGGGTATACTGGAAAGCATATTACTTGGATGTGCTGGCCATGCTCCCACAGTCAGTATGAATTTAAATTCATACATTCAATACATTCATCTTTAATTTACAGTTTATGTTCGTAGAAGGTTTTCAAATAACCTCTCTGCACACTTTTTACTCAAATCCAGACAGGATCCATAACAGAGCCAAGTACCACCAAGCATTCAACAGTTAATAATAAGCAGAGGGCCTGTGTGGGATAAGTGTATTTATTTCATAGAAAAAAGAAAACTGACGTCTGTATGTATAAAAAGTTAAGCCAAGGACTGAATTGTGTATTTGGTACAGACCAGTAATGAAGCAAAAGTCCTAAAAACAGGGGCTAAACACAAAACAAAAGACTCAAACTGTTTGATTTTAAACATATTTTAATTATTACTATAGTCATAGACCATTGTTGAACAGAGGTACAGGTATTGGTATTGCAATGGACTGTAATACAGTGGGTCAGCTGTGAGAGCACTTTGGTAAACCACGTGTTCGTGCGCTGGAGAGCACAAGTTCATACTGATCTGGTCGATATGGCAGCACATTACCGCATATGATCAACGATGAGAATAAATACAGAGAGTCTGACTGGTGTGACGACTGCAGGGAGATCATCTGCAAAAAACAAACAAAAAAAAACCTAACACTTCTCTGTATTTCTCTCACTCATCTGTCTTCTCATCTCTTATCTCACATCAGTTTAAGGGAAACCATATTACTGGCTGCTTTTCCAAAGAAAAGAAGTGACATCATTCCCAGTGGGAGGCAAAGATGATGATCTCTTCTTCATATCCACTACAGATCCATCCAACTCACCCATGCTTAATGCTTCACTTCCATCTGATGATCTCCTCTGGTTTATTATTTTTTTCTTTGCTGACTGACTGATACGCATGTATGACTGATTTTGTTGTATTTTTTTTGTATTATTATTGTACAATTCTCATAGACTGACTACTAGTAAAGAAATATACTGTATTGTGAACTATCAAAATAAATAAAATTGTTATTTACACAACATATAAACAATACTTCATCACTAAACTGTTTCTTTTATAAGAATAGGCTACTGTATGTCTGTCATGCTTTCATCTGAAGAAATGAAGCCATGAATGAGGTTGTACAGAGCTGAAACAAATTCTCCTCCACCCTTTTTCGCTGTACTGCTGGTTCTCTGGCATCCATACTGTTATTCTCTCGATCATGTCTCACTGCACCTAGACTGCAGTGCAAATGTGCAAATAGGCACCTCTTGTGAACTGTTAACTGTACGCCTTCTCCATCTGAAAACGTGTCTGATTAACCATATACTTGAGCTGCACCAACAATGGCTTGAACATGTTGATGAACATGTCTCTAGTGTTCATAAAATATAAAAAGAATTAGTGTGATGATCACTGTGAAAATGTGTGGCTTGAGGACAAATGGGTTCAGATGTCGAGTTTGCTACACAAGCACCAGGATGCTGCTGAGTTTTGTGTATCAAGATGTCGTGAACCGAGCAGGTAACAAAATTACAAGGAGCAGTCAAACGCACCATTGTCGTCTTAGAATAGCAGTCTGTGTAAAATGTAAACTGTATGACTGCAATCCAACGTTATGGGGGAAGGCAGCGCCGATACTGTGTTGAGCACAGCGTCACAGCACAATTTCATCTTTTTTTTTTTCATCAAAGCCATTTTTAAAACACATTTTGCAACCCCCCCAAAAAAACCTGATAGAATCCCTTCCCCAACGTGTTGTAGCTCACTTTCCAACGTTGTGTTTTCATCACGTCTACTGTCACCTACTTAAACGTTTCTGCACTCTACTTCTAAGCACTTTGCCATTATTTTAATTCCACCAAGCTCTAAGGAGAAGTCAATAAAAACACTGGTTTTTTTTCTATGAAAAAGAGAAATACATATCAAAAAATGCTGTGAATTAAAGTATGAATAAATAAGGTTCAATAAAACATGAACATTGGTCCATATTCTCATATTGCCTTGTAGAGCTGTTCCGCCTTGAGGAAGTTTCCATGTCGAGCCCGGATCATCACTGAAGGGTAAAGCCCTTTCTCGCTCCTTGAGCTCTACAACATGTGCTCAGATGAGAAAATGTTAAAAAGAAATCAACAAAAGTCTTTCACCTCACTTTGGCTTTTCCCTCTTCCTCTCGATCCCTGTTTCTTGTTGCCTCTTGAATCTTTCTCCCAACCTCTCTAACGTCTTCTTACCCACCCTTTGGTCCATCTTTCCTCCAGGTTTGGAAAGATGGATTCAGGGAAGTGTGAAGTTCTCTGTTGACATTTTTATTTTTATTTTTTTTTCAGAGATACTGAGAGAAAGGGGTTGACTCCTCTTCCTCCTCCTCCTCCACATGCAGAGGGAGGAGCTGGATGAGGATTTTCCCTCCTCGCCTCCTCCTTTGCACACCTTCCTCCTCTTCCTCCCCCTACTCCCCTTCACCTGCTCTCTAGAAGGGCGAGCTGGGGGAGCAGACGGTGCTGGCTGAGCTAATGGAGATGTCATCAGAGTCAGATGGGAGTCTGGGGTCTGGGGAGGGATCAGAGCAAGTGTCAGGGGTCAGAGAGGGAGGGGCCATGGGCAGGCCAGGGAGGCAACTGGGGGGCTTCGCCCGTAGTGTTTTTGTTGTTGTTGTTACTGAATTCACAGTTGGCATCATCTGCAGCGGCAGTGGTTTCACATCCGGGTGGCATCCTCGTCCGAGAACCTGCCTCTCCTTATCAAGAGGGGTGGCCTGAAAAAGAGAGGAGGAGGAGGAAAAGATTAGGATCAGATCTGTCTGCTGCACAGTGGATTATCCAGGAAGAAGGACCAGAAGAACTTTTCACATGTTCATTAAGTTACTAATGAATATTTAATTGGACAGTAACAAGGAAGTGAAAAACCATGGACACTGACAATTGTTTCTTCTTTTTTGAAATGCTATGTTTAGCTGTGCATCTGCGGGGCAGTCTATCTAATTGTGCACTAATTTATGATCTTTTCCACAATAAATCTCAACAGGTTCAACATTCTTGTTTCATTTTTCAGGCACAGTAAATGTTTTATAGAGGGGATTCTGGATATCACTTTTTAATCACAACACACATCAGAAACATCTGTCAACATGCTTTTAGGAATAAAATGTTCTGTAAAGTGTTGCTGAAGTGTTGTGGGTTTTTTTTTTTTTAAAATCTCTGAATACAAGAAAAGATGCTAAACTGCACTTTTCCATTACTTTTTTTTTTTTTTTTTTTATTAAAATT
>VUQG01019993.1:28019-43539 GCA_015106755.1 Etia nguti
AAAATTTTTGAACTTCATTTTTTTTTTTTTTTTTTTTTTTTTTTTTTTAAGTAAAATCCAGCATTTCAAATAACAGAAATCTTCCCCAAACACTACATGTACTAAGGTTAATTTGACCGTGGAGCCCTGCTCTAAAATACATTCAGAGATTTAACAGTCTGTGAAGCAGGATTTTTAAAAAAGTGTTTAAAGTTACAGTTTTCACAGCATGTTTAGCACCATCTTGTGCAGGTATAGAATGTGACATCACTACGTTGGTTGTTTGTTTGCTGCTAATAGACTTCCATTAGTATAATTAGCTAACTAGTGAAAGAACCACTAACTGAGTGGGGAAAAAAGGAAAGTAAAGCTAAAAAGCAGTGAAAGGAGATCACTTTTGTACTGCCTCTGGCTGCAACAATAAGTATTATATTAAATAACCAACGTTATACTGTCCACTTTCACTCTCTTACTAGTTAGCTAGCTGGCTAATATTCACTCTCCCTAGTTAGCTAACTACCAGCCAGGGGCTGTACAAAAGTGACCCCCTTTGACTGCTCTTTACTTTTAGTTTCCTGGTTTTCTACTGAGTTATTGGTTCTGTCACTAGTCAGCTTACATAAACTAATGGAAGTCTATGAGCAACAACAAACTAACCAACTTACTGATGCCACATTTTGTACTGGCACAATATGGTGCTAAACATGAACTCTACATGATCTAAAAACACTTAATTTTTAAATCCAGCTTAATAGACAGTGTTTAATCTGTGACCGTTTTTGGAGCAGGGCTCCATGGTATAAGTTATCTTTCATACATGTAGTGTTTCATGTCCACGTTAAATCTAAGACTTGGCCAATCAATCAGGTTCAGGATTTTTAATCAGTCAAACTAAACTCTGTCGTGCTGGAAAACTGGCAATCTCAACCCAAATAATTCATAAATTAAGTCGCCGTTCATTTTTTCCAGCCTATTTTTAATTCCTCTCGTCAGTGCCCATGTTACTTTAAGTTCTGTGACTTTTATAACAATGAACTTTGAGTTCCTCCATAAATCAGGGGAAACAGTCACACAAGAGGAGTCAGGTAATGGGAGCTCAGTAACAAGCCCTGGTGTTTGAGGAGGCAACCAGGTGAGGGAGCATCACATCAGACAAAAACATCACAGGAAATCACTCAGACAAGCAACAGCGTGGGGTTATTTCTTTGGAAAGGGTTCATTCTCAAATGAACTGCGCAAACGAAATGTGCAGGAGAATCATCAGCAAGGGGGATTCTAATTGGGCACGTCGTTACTCACACACACTAAAGAAAAGCAGGGGACACCGATAAAAGGGTGACACAACACAGAGGACAAGGCTTTAGCTGGTGATGCACAATAACGATGCAGGTAATGCAGGAATGAAATCTGTGTTTACAGCGAGCGATGAAAGGAGAGAAGCAAAAAGCCGAGCACAGAAAGTACAACACGAGGCTGTCAAAGCAGCACAGCAGCAGCCAGTCAGCGGGGCAGCACGCAAGGGAGGGGGAGACATCAATTTTAGAGACACTGTTTTGGTTTGTTTTGATTTCTCGGCGATTTGTGACCCAGTCGTGTCTCTATGGAAACCTGGCGTACCTTATCCAGTACATGGCCGGGTGCTGGTAGAAATCCAACGACCCAGATCTCTGCATAGAAAAGCTGTCATCCAACTGAACAACAAAAGAGAAATCGGCACAATCAATCTAAACGCCACGTGAAAAACTTGCTGACTTCTCTACAGACTGATGCAACTCAGTGTAACAGCTACATCTTTAGATAGTTTCTAATGGTTACTTACAGAAATGACTGACACTCCTGCAGTGGTGTCAGTGCCTTTTGGGCTGGTGTTGAAGTGCTTCTTTATCTTTCCTGCTACCGACAGCTGGTGTTCATTCTCGCACAGACCCTCATCCTGGATTAGACAAATGAGGAGAAAGGAAGTAAATTCCGTGTTTTGGTGAAAACCAAGCAAATGAACAGATTTACTAACACTGTACTTACAGTGACCCAGGGGTGCTCCAGCACCTGGAGGGCAGTGTATCTCTTATCGACCTCCACCTCCAGCATGGATCGAATCAGCTCCTACAGCGAAAAAAAAAGCAAACAGTGGTTAGTTTTTTACTCTCTCTTTGTGTAAAGTGGATTTTCTATAACATGTGGATCCATCCACACCAATCAGACACACAGTAGATATTTACCATAGCGGTCTCTGACACATTGTCCCAGTAGGGCAGAGGAAATTCTAGCTGTCCCATTAGTATCTGATCAAAAAGCACTTCTTGATCGTCACTGCTCCTGCAAAAAAAAAAAAAAAAAAAATTCACATGAAGGGGTGTACAAGCCAAATATTGAAATTAGCGAGTCAACAAATAAAGGTGCAATACTACTACTGACCAGTAGAGGGTCCTGCAAAACACACTTTCAAGAAAGGCGCTAAAGCAGAGGGAGAAATGCAGGCTAGGGCTTGCTGTTAACTTACCCCCGAAAGGGTGGGAAACCACACAGGAGGATGTAGGTGATGACTCCAGCTGCCCAGATGTCAACCTTAAGACCATACCTGAAAAAAGACAGAGAGGTTAAATCAAGGCAAACATAGAGAAAACATGCAGACCATTACCATTAAGGCAAATATCTACTATCTAAATGCATTAAGACACGACAGATATGTTGGCCGTCATACTGATCATACTTTGATCTTAAAGGTGCCTGCTAAATGCAGCTGCAGCTCTCACCCTGTTTCTGCAATGATTTCAGGTGCTACATATGTTGGGGTCCCGCAGACAGTGTAGAGGGGTCCGTCCACCACGGTCGCCAAACCAAAGTCTCCCAGTTTTAGGCTCTTGCTGCCATCTGCATGTTCGTACACCTAAACACACAGAAATGCACGCATGCAAAAACGCTTTTAAAAAAAGAAGCAGGATCATAATGTACAGCATTGAGATCAGTGCGTTCTGAGTGAGGGCAACAAACAAACTGAGATTAAAACGCGTATGTGACGGGGGTTGCTATTAATAATTTCACCACTCAATGTGTTGTTTAACAGCTCACAGCTGTAGCTACTCTATCTGCCCTACGCCTACAGACACAGACGAAGCGAGCCACCAGCTTTTTAACGCAGCAAAGCATTTATGTGGCCAAAAATAAAACAAATGTTAGTGTTGCTGGGTGTCTGCTACATGGACGGGATAATCTGCATATCATTACCTTCAAAAAGTAAAAAAAAAAAAAAGAGGCCTTCTATTCATTTAACCATTCAAGGTTTTCTTATTTCTTTTGAGAGCAAAAGCAAAACAGGAAATCAGCTGACTAGGTTTAAATGTCTTCTGAAGTCTGACTCCTGCCCAGCCAATCTTTCGTAGGGGGGGGGGGGAAGAGCGGTATTTGAAGTTAAGCGAAGGGAGAAGGAGGGAAGGAAAGAACGAACGAGGGAGGCTGGAGAAGGAGTGTGCAGAAGGTGTGAGGGCAGCAGGGATGAGTCATCTCTCTGCTCTGGGAGGGCCCCGTAGTGAGTGATATTACTTCACTGATCATTCAGAAAGGCGGCGGGAAAGGAGAGAAGGAGGAGCACCAACGCTGCGGCAAGTTACATGTATGCAATCTACGTGACGTCCACTCACCAGCAAGTTTTCTGGTTTGATGTCTCTGTGAACAATGTTGAGGCTGTGGAGGTATTTGATGGCGCTGGCCAGATTGTGGAGCATGCCGCTGGCGTCTCTCTCTGTGTATCTGTTGGCAGAGGTGATGGCATCGAACAGATCTCCCCCCTGTGGACAGATGACGGATGGGTCAGTATTAGGAGATGTCATAAGAGTTTGGTTGGTGTTTTTTGCCCAAGGAGAACAGATTCACTTGCAGATTTTCACAGCTGCTCGTCTTTTTTTCTGAAAAGAGGCTAAAAACTTCATTTAACCACAAGTCTTTTTTGTTTGCTCAGCAGCAGCAAGGAGGTGGGGGTAAATCCTAATTCTTCACCTTGCTTGAAAGATCTCCACCCCCTGACGTTAATATTTCATTTTCATTTTTTTTTCAGTTTTTTAGGCTTTTCTCGGACTCTTTTCTGATTTTTCATTCTGTGTGAATCTCCCTCTCATCCCCTCTGCGTTTCCCTCATTGAGTGGACTAAGTGGAACAGAGGCTTAAAATAGGGCTGAATCTCCCTCTATCCTCGAACAGCACAGCACACTGTAAGGGTTTGACCTGCTCGTTGGCAGCTGTTTAAATATGAGAGCTGTCAAATGCCAGCTCAGGCTTTAGCTAATACATTTCCCTTATTTTTCTCTGCCTCCGCTATCAGAGGCCCAAAAGTACATGAACATGAATATACTGCTGTAAATTTGGGGCATTCTGCAAAGTTTTGGGATGTGGCTGCTGAAGTTAGTCAACGAGAAATTAAGCCAAAGGATGGGATTTACATCAGTCCTTTGTAAATCCTCTTCTGCACCACCTTCTTTTATCCTTCTATCTACTTTCAATTCATCTGTCTCTCTCTTTCTCTCGGTCCCTGTCATTTTAGCAGTGACTCTTTTCACCCCATTCATCCACAGCCTCCTCTTGATCCTCCTACTTTGGGCATGCTCACAAGTACACACACTTCTCCCACAGATTGGCTCTCATCTATATTCTGTAGTACTCCACATCACAGCACGAACAGATGGATCACATTCCTGGCTCCTGAATTATGCACAAACATTTCTTGACTCAGAGAGCCAGAGAGAATGAAGAATGCCAGCGCACGAGCACTCGGGGCCACTGGCGGATTCACTATAGTCCCGAATTGTGTGACTGGTTGGAAAAATTCATCATTTGCTTCACAGGCTGAATGCCGCTCCTCTGTCTCTGTCACTATTACTGCCTCCCTGCTCCTCTAAGTCGCTCGTAGATTTGACATAATGATGATCATCCTTGTATTATAAGAGAATACAGCCATCCGTTATCTCAGCTTGGCAAAATGTCCCTGCTCGTTCCTAACTGGAGCAGATGGTGCACAAACACATAAAGTAACAGTGTAAAAACATGGCCACACACCTTGACCAATTCCATGACCAGGTAGAGTTCGTTGTAAGTGTCAAACTCCTCAATGAGTAAGACGATATTTGGATGTTTGACCCGACGAAGTATGGCCACCTCATTCTGGATCATGTGCTCCTGGTAAAAAGAAGTTCAGGTGTTCAGCCAAGTGGAAGACATTCACTAAAGGAACCAAGAGTAGTCTGATACATAAGATTTTCATTTTAGGTATGTCACACCTTTGCAGGTTCCTCTCTACAGCAACTCGGTAACACCCTGTAGTACATTTCTACATCCTTCCCATAAAGGTTGCACATTAACCCAATGATATCAGCGGGTCTTTAAGCGAAACAGGGATATTACTCTAAAAGTGCAAAATATTATTTTATGGGTGGAAAAAAAATGAGCTATCAAAACTGAATTTCAATTCAATTCAATTTTTTCATATAGTGCCAAATCACAATAATAGTTAAAGGCCCTTTTATCTGCAAGGTAAAGACTCCACAATAGTCCAAAGAAAATAGAGAAAACGCCAGCAATCACATGACCCCCTTTTGAGCAAACGCGTTGGCGACAGTGGGAAGGAAAAACTCCCTTTTAACAGGAAGAAAGCTCAGGCAGAACCAGGCTCAAGGAGGGGCGGCCATCTGCCGCTACCGGTTGTGGTGAAGGGAGGAAGAATTTATCCTCTGAAGTTAGGATTATGTGGAGCTTTAGTCTTCTTGACATGTCAGTACAGTTTTTGCCTTTTCTGGGTCGTATTCGGTGGATGTTTGTTTACCTTGCCTCTGCATTTGCCCTTGTTGATGATCTTCAGAGCGTACTCTCGTCCTGTGGAGTGCTCCATGCATTCCCGGACGACTGCAAAATTTCCATCTCCTAACATTCGCCCCACCTTGTAACGGTCTGATATGTAGGATGGAACAGCTGGAACCTCATCGACTAGAACTTCAGCTGCAGGGAAGAAGCACTGGCTTTTAGAGGGAACATAAACTGGTTTACACAGTTTAGCTCACTATTTCTTAGCTCATGTACTGTGTTCATAAAGGAAAAAATATATGCTGAGGAAGCTATGATGTCTAATTATCAACTGATGTCTAACCATTCTCTTCCAGACACAAAGGTAGGTTTAAAAACCTTCACAATTAAACAAACTGTAATATGATTGCAGACTTTAAATGTACAAACAAGCAAACAGCAGAAACCTTTTAAAAACTAAAAGATTCATATTTTCACAGCCAGTGAGGTCTGCAATTACATCACACAGAAGACTTTTTTGTTTATAAATTAGGATGCAAATACGGCATGATTTGTCGATGCTCAGTTAAGTGTTAATGAGTCTCATGAATCTGTTTATAAGATCTGTAAGGGGGGAAAAAAAGGTCCTCTGGATACTTTTAAAAAAATAAAATAAAATCTAAGATGAAAATGTCACATATGAGAACAAAAATCCTCCAGCCTTTCAAAGCAGTGTCACAGAGAGGTGAGTAAGACAGCATAAGAGCGGAAAGGTGCCGAGAGCATCGTGTACTGATCATGCTATGCAGGAAAGGGACTCGTCAAAGGTCATGCACATGATTCAGACATGCATGATATTTGCAAGCACAACACAAGGTTTTTTCCTCACCTTCGGGAACGAGTCCGTCACCATCTTCCACTGGGCTCGAACCTTTAGTGGAAGACAGAGAGGTGGAAGAACCCTGGGACCCCTGCAAAGAAAGAAACAGGGTAGAGAGCAGGATGGGAAGGGGGTTATTACTAATCTGCGGCATTACCCAAAATAGTTTGTGATCCATAATCACTAAAAAAAACCCAGACAAACACAATCACAGTCCCTTCTGCTACAGCCCTAGCCAAAACAAATATGTATGTTCAAAAATAGACAAAGGAACACTGTGTAACCCGCCTTATCCTCACAACATCCCTACTGCTGTGGCTGTGTTTGCGTATCTTTCTGATGTAATGCCCTGTGCTGTGTCTATACTGTGCTCATGAAAAAACATTCTAAAAACGAGTCTGAACAGATTTACTTGAGCCAGTGATCTGCATATAAGCAAGCAACCCCCCTGTGTGTGTCTATATCATAGAGATGATTGCATCCAAATAAGCTCCTTTCCATTCACCTCACAACTGGAAGTAATTCTTCTCTTTTTTCTCACTCCTTACGATTACCTTTAATAAAACATAAAAACATGGGCTCCGGTGACACTAATAAAGGCAGATGCCTTTCATCTGGATAGTAAGTGGGAGGTCATTAAAGTGAAAGAGAGAGGATGAGAAGAGGCGTCTGCATCTATCTATCTAAAGACAAAAACTCATTATGCCCTCCACCTTGTAACCTTCTGTCTGGTTGTCATGGAAGCAACAAGGATGGAGAGTATCTAGTCAGGACTGTAAATGAGAATCTACCCCTCTTGTATTTCTATGTCTGTTCCACTCCTGTCCACCTTCCTCTTCTCCTCGCTGCCAAACTCTGTTGTTTTGCTTCAGAGTCTTTTACACCACTAGAAGACTTTCATCCTGTTTCGTGCGGAAGGTGGCATTTTTCACGTGTTCGGTGGATTTTACCACCTTCTTACTCTTTTTGTAATCTCTCCTCTGCTCAAATCCGTTCTCGTGGCTTACAGTCAGTCTTCGGGGTTGGGGCGTTTCCAGTGCTTGAATAAATCCACTAGCTGCAGCTGGAATACACAGCCTGGCCAGTGATGGCAACACGCACCATTGCAGTTCCTCTAAAATATAAGTGGAGCAACCTTGCCACTGTGCATTATTAACAAGTGCAGTTTGCTCCGTAGATGGTTTGTGTCTGTGAGCGTCATGCATGACTCAAGGAAATGATTATGGAGGACCTCGCCAGGACATGACACCTTTTTCCCCTGTTACATGTCTAGCCAGATGTGTTTTTGATGCTTTCCTTTGTATGACAATCGCTCATCAATAATCCCTTTCACCGTAATAGATTGCTGCCTGCTAAGCTTCACATTTGCTCTTTCAAGTCACTGATCTTCTGTCTGTGATTTTGATGTTATTGCCTTTGGGAGACTTTTAATGCAATGATGTGATAATTAATATTGGACTTGGACCCTGTTGTTCAAACACAGTGACTTCTGGCTCCAAAAATGAACAAGATGACGATATCCTTAAAATCAAAACTGAGTCTTAAAGACATGTTTAAACTCTGTGGGTGATGTCACAGTGTTTATTTCCATCTTTTACATTCAGTCTGTGATTAAAAGAACATTTGTGTGTGATATTGAATGTCTTTTTTTAAGTGAAAGAGAAATGTCCTGAACATTGTAAATCCTGGGGAGCTTGCTGTCTTGGCAGACTGGGATAAAAGCCATGCCTGTAATGACTTGGATCTGAAAACTATTTGCAGAGCTGATCTGCCCTGTATCTCTGCCACAGTAGCTGTCTGCTCCTTTACTCATCTCAGCTGCTGTGACCTGAAAACCACGTAGGTAAATGTAGCTGTGAGTCAGGCTCAGTTTGGTTTATGTAATGTTGTTGTTGGCTGGGCACTCATCCCGGAACAAGAAAACCCACTTAATACCCATAAAGCCAATGACCCTCCTGTGCTTTATCTAAAAAAACATCCTTATTCTGTTCTTTTATTTTCTCATCCCAACTCGGATATTTACCTCTCTTGTGTTCTTATCGCACATCCAGCCCTGTCCTCAGCTCGCTTTCTCATTTTGAACTCCTTTCTCTCTCTCTCTCTCGCTTCCTGCCACTGAGGGAAACAAAATACTGTTGCTATGGAAACTGTTCACAGAGAGGAGAACAGCAGCTTCCAGTGTAGAGACGGTAGCCTATATATGGGCACTTCCTGTCTGCGGGCTGAGAGATAGGTTCAGCCTTCTATGAAATTTGAGTCTCTCGTTCCTGTGTGGAAAACGATGAGACAGAAGGGGTGACAGACAGAGTGGGAAACACAGAGAAAGACAGAGAGAGAGGGAGAGAGGTGGAGTGATGAAGCAGCAGAGAAATGTATGGAGTCTGGTCTGGCTGATATTGATCATGAGATTTGGCAGGAACTGTCTTGTTATTGTTAGACACTCCAGCTTTCTCCCTGTTGCACAATACACTATTCCTAGCTCTACATCTCTACACCTTTTCTGTAACTATGACTCACAACGGTAGAGAACAACACTGACAAACCTTTTACATCATGACTGGAGCCACTGCTCTTCAGACCTGCGAGGGCAACACTCAGCAACTGCATACTGATCAGCTCATAAATAGGAATTAAACAGGATGTCCACGGTTGACCTTAAATGTGGAGCATCATCTCAGAAGTAGGTTTGCAGCAGAAAGAAAGAATCATTCATTCCGCGGCTGGAAAGGAAATCTGTCAACTGTAGAGCTGAGCATTAAAAATGCACCACACATTTACATAACCAACTTAAGCGTAATGCCAGCTTTGTTCTCCATGCCTCTGTTTGAATCTGATTACAGCACACATAGTGAGGCTTTCTTGGTCTCTGTCCCTCAGGCTGCCAGAGCCAGACCTCTTATTTTTGCTTTCACTGTCAGGCAATATCCAGCAGACACAAGATTTATTAGTGTTTACTTTGGTGGTAAAAATCTAATAAGATTTGATGCTAATGGGACTTTTTTTCTTCTTCTTGTTCTTCAAGAACACAGGGTATGGGAGACGGACAGAAAACATAATCTACTTGACTTTCATGAAAAGATCAAAACCATTTGGGGGATTCTGTCTTTCCGCTCTGCCAGTTGGACACAGTGAAGGTTTCTAATCACAATCCTTATGGACTCCAATCCCAGGAAATCACAGAAACGTGATTAAATACTCCAGGGAAAATTAAAGAAGGGGAGACTTAGGCTGCCCCACCCATATATATATATATGAAAAAAGAAAAAATCCAGAGTAAAAGCAGTGAGCAATGAAAGATAACTGCCCCTCTGAGACTGTTTGTGTTGTAATAGCTGTTCTGCTCTGCTGAGTACCAACAGCAGGCAGGTTTAACAAAGGAGAAGCACTGATAAATGTGCTACAGAAGAAAATCGCCATTCCCACGGCTGTACTGATGGAACATGAGGAACATAAGTGACGGTGTCGAGTTAAGAGAATAAAGACCACGAAATGAAAATGAAATGACAATGAATTTAATGAGGACGTCAACAAATGAAAACGAACACATTTAGCAAACAAAAACAAAAATGAGCCAAAAACAGAGAGCAGCATCGCACGATGGAACCACGACAACATGTCGATAATTGACATGTTTACAAAAATCCGCGTTAATGGAAAGAGCCAAAATTATCGTCAAGCCTTTTTAGATGCGAGCGCTATTTGAATCATTAGTGAATAATTTGGAGAACTGATGTTTTTCTGTGGTTGTTGTTTTTGTGCGTGTGACAAACAAACAAAAGACAAAGAATGATTCTAAAAGAAAAAAAAGAAGCAAAAAACACTATTCCAGGTCAGTCCACCGTGTGATGCGGCCGGTCTCTTTGGCAGTCACAGAAACAAGCCAACTAAAGACATAAAACACAACATATAATAAGAAATATTTTACAACCAAAAACAACAAATACATTCTTTAGCAACAATAAACTCGTGGAAATGAGATGAGACATTTATAAGAAGTTCATGATGCGCACTTTCTGCTTCAGTCGGCACTCTTCCTTTCACACATACTCGCACACAAATAATTTAAAAATGAATCACCCGACACATAACATGAACGGTAAGAATGAGAGACGGAGCATGCAATTCAACGGATTATCGATGTGAATGGATGAACGGTGAGAGGAGGATGAAGGTGATACTACAGATAACAATTAGCACTCTGTTTCTCTTAGACTCTCCTAAATGCATCACAGCTGCCAGACTGCAAAGAACACTAACCTCAGTGGCACACTGAATTATGCCTCAGAGCTGATATTGACAGAAAACACTGTTGAGGGCGCGTACCTGTGTGGATCAATGTGTTTGATAGGTCTTATATAGATATATATATTTGTATATATGAAAGTAAAACTAATATAGAAATTTAGGATGCTCTCAGTGCTTTCAGTGAGGCAAGCGGCCTTGAAAAGCTCATAAAAAGTTCAAAGTGGACGGGTGAGGGGACGATTTTGTGAATGTAGACCAGACTTTCATGCTTCGCTTGACAATTAGTAAAAATGGGTCACAGAGAGCATCAAATTCACAAAAAAACCCACACACGAAATGTGTAAGTGCGTGAAGCTGCTGTGCACAAATTTTCTGTACAAAAGTGTTCCACTGAACTGTGCACGAACATGAAAGTTACTCTGCGTGCACCTTCTTCTGAATACGTGTGCATGCCATGGTGCAATGCAATGCTTGTACTCTCTGCTTGGGGAAATAGGTTGTGATGGTCCTAGGTGTGCTAGCAACCTACTTCGAGCAGCAAAGTGCCTCTAAGTGTTTAAATGCATGGTCCAGTGAGGTGAACTGCTAAATGCAACACTCGCAGTAGGTCACTGAGCCTCTGTGGCTGCTTAGGAAATAGATTTTTCGTTCTTTTATTTATTATATTTAACTTTCATTTTACCACCTAAACCTCATCTCTGTGTTATTTTAGCCACTCTAAGCCTCAGATCGCTCTTCAGGGTTGGTAGTGTTACTTGCTCATTTTAAGGGGGTGCAGAGTTGTAACTATTTGTGTGGGTTTACACGCAAATCACACAGAAGGAGAGGAGAAAATGTGCAAATTAGGGTCTTGGACTTAGTCCCTCCTTCTCAAAGAAGCTTAAATATCATCTATAAGAGAGATGATGGAATATAATTTCTCCCCATGAGGTTAATATCCTTTCATATGGGGAGGCGAGAGGGAGGGGGTGGGTGTGAGAATGACTGGGAGACGACTATAAAAGAGAAATTAGAAGGTGTCGGGGAGGGAAGGGACAGGGACAGGGAGGAAATCTGTAACAGGGAAGATAGAAGAAGTAAGAAGTGGAGAGGAGAATTACATCGTAATATGGCTGAAGACCGTGGAGCTGCAGAGTGGAGGGAAGAGATAATGGCCTGTGAGGCTTCTTCCCCTCCTTACAGCAGTCAAGCCATCGCGGGCTTGCTGTAGAGGCTGGAATAATCCCTCTTTGAGAAACAGACACTCAACTAGAATGTAACTGCTCCAACACTGAGGTCTGAAATACGCTAGAAAACGAATTTGAGAAGGTTACGAAAACCAAAGGATAGGTGGTGTGTTTGCATTTATAGCACTGGATTTTCATATTGTGGAAGAGGCAGAAAGTGGGCGGTGTCATTTTCTACAATGACTGCCCCACATTTATTTAACCAGAGCAAAGAACATAGAAAGGGAGGTAGAGTTTATAAATGTGTGCACGAGCCAGAACATTTCCTCTCAACACTGTAAACTATAATGACCCAGTTCCATAATTCAGATGAATGTGGAAGCCCTGTTATACCTCACCGGCTACGGCTCAAATCTGATCTGTCACCGCCATCCTGGGTGACCTTCAGATCGCGTCAATATAACATCTCACTGATGAGTTCAGACTCTCTGCCATTCATCTATGTTTCCAGATTCATGGAAAATAGCACAGGAAAACCCAAGGAATGGATTCTTTAACCTACGCTGACTGAGGATACAGTCATGCACGCACACACACACACACACACACACACACACACACATACTTATATAAAAGGTAATGACTCTCTGCTTTCCTCCCATAAAATCGGCCTTTGTAAATAAATAGTTGCAACATACATCATAGCTGCATCCCTGCAGTCGGGCAGAACGTGCAGTGAGTTTCAATCAGTGCACATTAGAAACGCATGAAACCTGCGAGTAGAAGCCTATGTGGATACACATATATCTGTATTTCTGTATTCTAGAGGCTGAGGTGAACTGAGCTAGCGAGTGTTTGTTTAGGAGGGAGAAGACATTAAAACAGCAGTCGGCTTAAGCGCTAATGCAAATTTAAGAGATGCTGTGAGACAGCTGAGTGATTGGGATTGGAGCTGTTCTTAAAAGCTCACCAACATCACTGTCAAGGACTGGATTAACAAATGCTTTGATACACGCATCTACACACACGCACGCGCGGACGCACTGTACACAAAGTCGAGATATTTAATGTGGAATTCGAAGTTTTCCCTTTGAGTTGCATGCTCCTGCTCTGTACAGCGGTAATTTTATATGGTGTACAGGGTATGATCTCAAATCCTCTTTTTGTCTTGTTAGCTACAGAAAACAGACTGCTATTAAGGTACTTTAACAGGCATACATGACAAAAAAAGGGAGGGGGGTGGCTTAAATAATCAAATAGACTAGTATAAAATGTATTTCTACATCATTTACACAACTCGACATGTACAAAATAATGTGACTTGATTAAAAAAAACAAAAGAAATTCTATATCAGAAGTGTGTACTGATTGCATGTTTTTGCTGAAAGATGGTCAAATGCAATGCAATGCAATGCCCAGCAGGTGAAGAAGGATGGAATCCAATGCAGACTGGAGCAGACTGCCAATCAGCCAGTCTCATCTTTACATCAGATACTGCACAATTTCCCGACTGACAGATCAGGTGATCTCAACAAGTCGGTGTTAACGTTATTCAGTGCTGAGCTACCAAAGTAGCAGACAGAGTTCTTTATGAGGGATAGAATATGTGCTATAATATCTGAATGAAATTAACATTTGCCTTGGTGGAAGCCCAGAGCAGCACTGGGTGAGGTCTGAAATACTAAAGATGCTGGGAAGTTGTGCTTTCTTCATATTCTAGTGATTCTAAGATGTAGTCGGCCTATGCTCAGTCCCGGCTTTGTCCTTTTCCTGAGAAAATAGAATAATTGTGTTATAAGTTTTCTGATTTGGAGTCACTACATGCTACGGGCTGACTCTTTGTGCGTGCTTTGCGAGCGTGCCCGTGTATTCCCGTTCTTACCCTGCGTCGGCTAAGGCTGCCTGGACTGGTTGGGGAGGGGCTGGGAGATTTTCCCGAATGAGGAGTTGACAGCTGACTGGCCGGCGTCCCGTTCACTGGAGGGAGAAAAGAAGGGAGAGAAAAAACGGAGCAGGATGGATGAGAGTGGAGCGACCAGTTTAAAAAAACCAAACAAAAAAACCCCCACAAATATTGTAATAGATGACTCCTTAAATGTGAATGCCTGTTTTCTAGAACAGCTATATTAGTGTCTAGCAGCAGCCTACACTTCCGCCCTCAGCATCTCTCCATTAACATGAATGAGGCAGAGGAAGAGGAGAGCAAGGGAGAGAGCGAGGGAGAAAGATGAAGAAGAGCACTAAAGTCCACACTACTTTTTTTTTTCTTTTTTAACTCTAACAAAACAAACCCAGCAGCAGCATCTTATTAAACAAGAACATACATTAATCAACCTCACACACCAATCCTGTGTGCAGTTTGGCATGGGGAGAAAAAGAAAAATCCAGGAGCATCATTAACCCTCAACAAAACGCCAGCCTGTATTTCATCTTACTGAAAACATGACTTATTGTTTCTTGGCAACAAGAGGCTGCTTGGAGAATACAAAAACGGTCAGTGAAGCAACTGAGTTCAGCTGAAGGCATATGTCAAATCTTCCTGAAGAGATTCAGAGCAGAATTCAGAAAACACTACAAGACTTAATACAAACACCCCTTTTTAAAAAATATGGTTTAATTTTCTTTCTATCGCTGCCAGCCCTGAGCTCTATTTATATTAGCTTTGAGATATAAAGAATTCCAGCATGTAAAGAGTTCCTATTATTTGTAACGTTCACCTAAATACAATTTCAGCCCAGCTCACAAGTCAAAGCTTCACTGTGTATTTCCTGCTGAGATCAAAGAACTTTCTGAATTATTCAAGACAAAGGAGGTAAGCACAAAGGAGACCATGATACAACATCTGCCACTGTATCACACGTATCATCGTCATAATCATCATTATCATCATTAAAACATAAAAAAATAAAGAAACCCCTCTCCTAAAGCTCTTCATTGATGAAATTCAACATCATGGCGTTACGCACACAGGCAGACACCCCTCCTGGTTACGAAACAAAAGCATTAACATTTTAACGGCAGCTCTCACTGACCTCTTACCAGAAAAATCCCTACATGACACTTCCCAAAGTCAGCGGCTTGGCATGTGTTAAGGTGACACAGCAGACACAATCAGAGGTGTCCAAAAATGATCTGATCCAGGGACAATTAAAGTTTTACGTTACCCGGGAAAATGGCATTATAAAAGCTGCATGCATTACATAGGGTTTTTTCCTGGATGGGGCGGTTTCCTACCTTCCACTTCCAGCATGATGAAAAGCACAGTGATAATCCAAAATGGGATAAAGAGAGGAGGAGGAAGAACAGCACCTTTGTACTCGCTCCGTCCGAGTGTGATAATAAAGTGTGGTGAATGGGAGACAGAGCAGGGCTGTAGTGTACTACACAGAGAGGCGGAGAGGCTGCTTGCGCAAACTCTGACGCGCACCAGTGAGCAGAGACAGGGAGAGAGAGAGAGAGGAAGAGAGAGAGAGAGAGAGAGAGG